>JAKOGI010000513.1:362500-385000 GCA_029747015.1 Carnegiea gigantea | reverse complement strand
TATATTATATATATATATATTCTACTATACTATATATATATATATATATATTTGTATATGGTGTATATATATATTTATATTTATATATATATTATAGAATATATAGCTATCATAATATATTATTATTCTTTATATATTATCGTAAAAGTTGGTATCAGTATAACTATATATATATAATATATATATAGATATATATATATATATATGTATATACCTTATATATATAGATATTTATAGATCTATAGATATATATATGTATGTGTGTGTGTGTGCCATACACGCACACACCCCCCAACACATATATATATATATTTATATATATATATAATAGATAGATGTTACAAGACACAGATATATTATATATCTATATAATATCGGTGTGTGTACATAGACATATATATATATGATAGATAGTTACTATATATATTAATTATAGATATATATATATATATATCTCTATTACAAACACAAAAATATATATATATAAAGATATAATGCATACATACATAGTACATATATATATATATATATATATATATATATATATATATATATATATATATATATATATATATATATATATATATATATATATATATATATATATATATATATATATGTGTATGTATATGCATATATGTATATATGTGTGTATGTATGTATATATGTATGATAATGTTGTTTTGTGATTATGGTTGAAGAATAAAATATACTTGTTAAGATTGAAAAGAGGGAGAGATAGATGTGGTATATTGGAATTGATGCTTTTTGAATGCTTTTTATTACTCGTTGCTTGGTTTTTCTTCGATGATTACGAATTAGTCCTCCTTAAGGACATTGAAAGCCTTTCGTATCTGCAATAGACAGTTGCAATTGATTTGATCTTGTTGCTAGTATCTATATATCATATTAAATGTATCTTGGATATTATCTCAGGAAGTATCTAGATGTCCCTAAATATTTGCAATTGTAGAATATTGTAGAAGCTTCTAGTGAGGTTTTCTAGAAAGTTCATGAGGAGCCTAGAAGACTCTACAATAATTTGGAAGCTTCTACGACCTTCGAGAATATAAATCCCCCAATTCAGATTTACCTAACCAAAATGCAAAAATTATAACTTAAATAAGCATTAGCAGTGAAACAATTGTAAATTGGGGATGTTGTGGCCATTTTCCAAATGAAAACAAGTCACGTTTCTTTAAAAGGAAGTCAATGCATGTGCCAGCAGGAATTACTAAAGTTCGAAGGCTATTCTAAAGAAAAGTACGTGATAATAATTAAAACAATGACACCCTGTGAGGAGCAATGACCCTGGGGACCTATCCTGAGTCATCATCCCCCACGAATGATTTGACTTGTTTACTGTTATTTATTTTTTATTTATTTTCAAAAATAATTGTTAGTTTTTGTTTTTTATTTACAAATCAAAAGTTGGTAGATTTATAGGAACTAATCAAAAAATCAAATCCACATTCTGAACCAAGAACCTAGTCGGGTTCCAGAATGAAGCCCAGGCGCCTGATCCTGATCCTTGGTAGTGACTACTACCTGTTCTAGGAACATGTCAGTTTACCTGATCAAGGAAACCAACCAGGTTCTTAGGCCAGTGTAGGGCCTAATTCCTATTCTAGCAGCTTCACTGTCTTGGATCAATACTGTTCAGCTAAAAAAAATAATAAAATAGAATGAAAAAATAAAAACATAAAAACAAATAAATCATTAGTAGATTCACCGGTGAGCTTTGAGAAAAAACTTACAAACTGCAATTACTTTTTGAAGTGAGTCATAACCAATAGGGACAACTGAAGGGACAATGAGGGGGACAACTAATTTCGCTTCAAAAGGGTTTTGAAAGGCCCCCCTAACAATCTGTAGTGTGGGGACCATCTTGAATCTTTAGTCTCAAACTAAGGATCAAGATCCAAAACAAAGTAAATAAGTACAGTGAGTGGGGAAACTATTAAACATTACATCTTTGGTGATTTGAAAATTAAAATCATAAAGAGACATAAAGAAGAAGGGCTGATGGAAGATGAAAATTATACCCTCAGGATAACCCACTTGATTTACTTGGTAACCTAATAGAGTGACGCCTTTTAATGAGTAACCCGAATCTCTCTCTCTCAATGCTCTCAATGCATAAAGTGTTCCGCTCGCATTTTGCCCTAGTCTCCACATCTCTGATTTCCTATAATCTTTAACTAGAAATCACTTGTGATTTTTCAATGCTCTCACTAATGGAGATTTAGTGTTAACTTGATGTTAACTCATACCTCCAGCTAATGGAAATTTTTTGATACCTCTAACCCTAGGGGTAGCCCCCTTTTATAGTGGTTGATGGGATAGTCTAAATCGGTTTAGAGATAATCCTAGCCTCACTAAGGTTGATCTAAATCAACAAATTAATTCGAGTAGAATTCTAATTAATTAAACACATTTCAGACAGAGGGACAATCAAGGAGTCTGGCTGGTTCCCTGTTAAGGAACTAGACTTGGTTCTTGACCAATTTAGGCCAGAACTCGGCCAGGTTTTCTATGCTAGACTAGACTGCAACTTATTTTGGTCATAACTTTGTTATCCAACCTTTGTTTTGAGTGATTCTTTGCTCCCTATAAGCTTATTGAGCCTATGTTCTAATGACACAAATTTTATAACTTTTGATAAGTGCAGAAGAAGATATAGGCAAAATAGTGAATAGGTTTCATTTTCTACACAAGCCCCAATATTTGACTTATATCTTATCTATTGCTTATTAGGTTTTGGTGGATAATATGTCATTGGAAAGCTTATTCAATGAAGAATATTGATACCTAAACTTAGTAATATTATGCTACCTAGAGTGGATCTCAACTTAATGTCGAATACTGTCAATTTGGGTCTGTGTGGGCTTTCTGAGCTCCTTTTGTTTTTTTTTCTTGGTTTTTCTTTCAAACTTAGATTAAGGATTACTTTGTTGGGCCTCGAAACACATAGGTTGGGGTATAATTTCATCATTGGGCATTATATAAAATTTAAGATGCCATTTTAGGCATCTAAACATCCTTAAGATGCATAAAATTGAGTAGTAAAACTGTAATCAGGGAAATAAAAGGTATCTCAATAGGTTAATGACACTTGTGACGAAGAGTTCAAACATCCATTGTTCTGTAACTATTAAGATCCTTAACAACATAAAAATGTGTCAAAATGTAAACATAAAAATGTGTCAAAATGTAAACAAAATAACATCCTCTTAGAATAAAAGCTACATATAAATCTCAAATAAATATAGGAGATTCGTGTAGGAGGAGCAAAGAACCATAAGACTATAGGAGATTACAGGCACATAATTAAGCCGAGCAGGTAAGTCCTACTATTTCTGATCTACATTGCCTTTCTATTTCTCTTTCACCTTTACACATGGTTGATTGTTCTTTGTCATGTACTTTCCATCCTAAAAAATTAAATACATAAAACAATGGAAGAATGAGCCAATTTGAGTAGGTTACTCTTATAAAATAAAATCAAGGTTTAAAGTTGAGTGCGCGCATACTCTAAATCAATTTTATAAATCATAAGTTATAAACTGAATTTAACAATTGGTTAAAGTCATTTTTATTAACCACATTTAGGACCCTGAATCACATGAACTTATAAGATCTGGACATCACTCCAAAGTTTTGATGAAACCGCAGGTAGTCGGCATTAAATTTTGAACGATGAAATGTACTGGTAGCAGGCCATGTTGTCCGGGCTTTCTTAGATCAGCAATGTATGAACATATGAACTAATGAATGGGGTAAGATAAAATTATTGCAACAATGAATGAGTCATTCAGGTGGTCAAAACATATGAAAATTGATTAACATGATTTATAAATGCATTAAAACTTTTACTTGACAAAGGCACAACCAATAACAGGGCTGTAAAAGTCAAATAGTTTGTTATAGGGCTAGGCTTGCAATGCTTGTTTCTATAAAGATTCAATTTAGATTTTTTGTTCATGAAAATTTACTTTCATGAATCTTTATGCTCTAATAACAATACCCTCTATTTTTTTTTAAATTATCAAAATTCTATGAACCAGTGGGTTATAATTGTAACTTTGTTCTAAGAACTTAATCATTTCGATGGATTTTTCCTCCGTTTATTTAAAAAGCAATCTAATACTCTAACAGTATTCCACTTTGCTTAGTTAAGTAACATTATTAGCTTCATTGCCTTTAGTTAAACTTCTAAAACACTTATGACTTTGTGCTATCGTTATGTGATAAATTCAATGCTCGTCAACCTTGCAACAATATGATATATGGTCAAAGGCGATTCCATACTTGCAATTGCACGCACTTAACCTTGTCTATTCGTAAACCAATCATAGAAAGGAAACTTCTTTTCTTCTTTTTTGATGCATTTGGCCATAGGGTAGAGCTACATACTCAAAACATTACAACATCAACAATTGTTAATTAGAATTTCATCATTTGGACTATAAAATTATAATAAGTGGAAACATAAATTCAATCTTAAATAATAGGTCTTCATAAAATTTTCCCGATGCTCAAAAGTAGACCTGCAGTTCCATAGTGCCTTAGCATCCCTTAGACGATGCATTGTAGCTAACCTTACTCCACCTGCACTTGATTATCTAATTTGTTAAAACTATTCTAACTAATTAAACCCAACCAACCATTTAGCTAGGCTTATAATTCTCGTCCAGTATACACAATGCACGAAGACCTCTTAGCTTTCACACCTAGCCATAGATCGTCCATTAATTACAATAGAAATTTCTAGTATTGTCTCAATCATTGTAATCCATAGCCTTAGACAATCATCCATTCAATTAAGCACCAGTAACTAAACATGAACTGAGCTAACCATCCAACACCTAATGAATCAACTTCAAAATAGCGTTTGCTTGGAAGATTTTTCTTATTAAAGAAGATAATTACACTTAAAGAAAAAGAGAATGATAAGACTTACTCACCTTTAGGAAAGGATGATTTAACACAAAAAATTGAGGGAATAAAAAGAAAAAACATGGTATGACACTATGGTGAATTGACAACCCTTTCTTATACTAATCCTCCTCTCTTTATTAACCTTTTCCCCCTAAATGTTGATGTTGTTGCTTGCTAAGGGCATGAACAAGGGAAAACTAAGAAGGAGCATAGCACCGGGACTATGAGGCTGAGCAAGAAGAATTGTGGGAAAATTAATAGGGCTCAAAAAATCTCCCTTGTGACCACCCCTTTTATGTATATTATATCGATTTGAACCCAACAACTTTCCCTAATCACAAATCTCTTTGAGCTTATACATTCTCCTCCTTGTTTCATGTGCCAAAATTCTCAGCCAACAATTTCATTTTCTTGTTAGACTTTACTACTTGGAAGAAACCTTAGAAGTTAAGCACATTTATCTGAATTAATGCTTCCGAATTACACACCCATCTATCATATGACTAAACTCATATACCACAAAAAAGTTATATGTACTAGTATATATTTAGTATAAAGATTTTACCGAAATTCTTTAATTAGAGACTAATGTCTTGTGCTCATATAAAAAGAACATTAGGCCTTGTTTTACTGCTCATAAAATTGAAGACTACTTGTAAACTTGTTTTAAATTGGGACTTGTCTTACATACTTTAACTATATCCTCCTTTGAAAAGTTTTCCTTAGCTTATTGCTCTTTTTGAAGTGTAATCATACCAATAAATTTATAGTTAAATTAATTAGGCGTGAATAATAAGTGGGGTGCTATAGCCTACAAGAAAGGTCCACTTTAGAAGGGAAAAAAAAAAAACGTTTCATCCTCAAAACGTCTAAGATCAATTCCTCTCTATAATTGGTTAAATTTTGTTCGAATAATTGTTTCCAGTAAAAATAGAAATATCACACAAAGAAAGGCAATATTTCTACTATAGGTTCACTTACTTTGGACTTAATATTATAATATCAAAATTACAATATGAAGTTCATCAATAGTCATGTTGGTTCATCATCAAATGCTAGTCATGTGTTAACTTTTGTCAACAATATTAATCATATTTTTTGTTTTAAAAAAAATATAATTAGTAAATGCAATTAACTAATTTTCTATACATCTCTTCGTTAATAACCATTAAGATTAAATCTAATGGTTGAAAATTTATCTTATGAAAAGATGCATGTCTTGTAAAAAGACACTTAATTCTCTATAAATAAGGGATAAATAAGTGTGGTTTGGATATCCAAAAATTATTCTAACAAATCAATCCCTCTGAGTTTTTCCCATACCCTAAGTCACTATTGCCGATCCAAGTGAGTGCAACACTTAGATAAGGGATACCTCTTTGTATCTCAAAGGTTTATTCCGAGAATAATTGTTGCATGCTAGGTGAATAAAACCTTTAAGACAAGCAATCTCAATCCTGCATAGAGGCCCCAGAGTTGTCCTAACTATTGAATCTTTGTTTTAAATATCCAACAATCTAAAGGTTTTCTGTTCCTATGGCTTTTTCACTTTGAGACTCAGCCACTAACTTTGTCAAATTAGAGAGGTTTAATGGAGGCAGTTTTAGGCATTGGCAAAAGAAGATCTAGTTTCTTCTTACTACATTAAAGGTAGCATATGTCCTCAACACTCCACCAAGTCTAGAGTAAGAAAATGTTCAACCATAAATTATGATATTTTATATCCTTTTATTATCTGATAAATGCTCAAAATAAATTGCTTAATTAGAGTTTTAATAATATTTTTGTTCATTTTGTAGGGATTGGAAAATTTGGAGAAAAATGGATAATGCACTGAAGTTTGGACAAAGAGAAGGAAAAAGATTGGAAAAAAAGAAGCAGCACAACCCCAGGCCCAGCCGATCCCAAACCGCCCCTCCTCCCTCTTTCCCTTTCCCTTTCCCTTTCCCTTTCTTTCCCTTTGGGCCTGGCCCAGCTCGGCAATTACCCAGGCCAGTCTGCCATCTTCCCTCCTCCTTTCATTTTCCATTCTTCTTTCCCTCGTTGGCCTAGGCCCAATATGCTTTTTTTTCCCCCTTTCCCTAGTCCAGTCCTTGACTCAAGCCCGATCTACTCTTTTACTTAAGCTATCACACGCATTTCATGTGACCAAAAACCCCCATCCCCCTTCTTCAACCTTTCCTTTACTTCGTACCCTGAAGGGCCCGAAAAAAGGGGAAACGAACGGGGCATCCCTGACACCCATAACCGCGTTGCTCTCTCTCTCTCCCCTCCTTCGTGCTCCATAATCACAACCATCATTAACCCAATCGTTACCCATCCCTTTCCTCTTTCTCTTCGTGCGCAGTGAACGGTTACAGAGGAGTAGAACAAGGCCCCTTCGTTTCCCATTCTCATCCGTTACTCCCTCCTTCCCCAGATCATTTAATCCATCATCTTCACCATCACCATCATTCATTCATCAGTTATAAGGAACTAACGAGGCAGTCAAATCAGGAGAGGACGACGATGTTTGGGAGGTAGAGAGATAGTAGAGCTTATTCTTTTTAATGGAGGTCCAAGTAGATTAGCAGAGCAAGCTTAGAGTAGGGTCATGTTTTTCAATTTTAATTTCGGTTTTCATCTTCAATTTTTTTGGTTCAAGATCTAGGTTTTGGTTTCACGATTGGTGTAATTTGGGTTTTGAATGAGATTTTGGGTTTGTTAGTATTGGAATTGTAAGCAAAGGTTCAGTTTCGAATTGTTATCAAGTTCTGCTTCCCTTGTTTTGTTTGTCCAATCAGAACTCCATCAATGGATTGAAGGCCTGTTTCATTGTTATTTAGATTTTGATTGCATGAAGACGAATTGCGACTGTTGCCCTGTTGGTGGTTTGGTATTAGTGATTCACCTTATTGTTTAATTTGATTTGTGTCTTTACGCACTTATCTTTAGCTTTTACCAGTTATGACTTTTTATTAGTTGTAGAGAGATGTTCATTTTATTTGTTGTCTAGTTACTATTTCTAAGTTAGTCACATAAAATGATTTAATCGGTCATTTAGTCAAAGCTAGTGTCTAGTTTAATAAAATTAGTCTTAGTCATTCATTGTTTGTTAGAATAGGCTGTTAGCAATCTAATTTCACAATCCATCCCTGAGGATGATGCTTGCAGGTTTTGCCATGGTAAACCGTATACTTGCGGATTTTACTAACAAGTTTTTGGCGCCATTGCCGGGGATGACATAGGTTGCATTGCGTCGTACTTTAGTAATTAGAGTCATTTGCATTGATTTTGTTTTTGTTTTGTATCTTTGATTTTTCGATTTTGTGTGCTTTAGTTTAGTTTTAGTTGTTTTAGTTTAGTTGAGATTTCGTTTGTCTTTGATTTTCGATTAGAGTTTCTATTTTAGTTTTTGTTTTGGTTCATTTAATTTTGATTTTGGTAATTATTTTCTTCTAAAAAAAAAAGAAAGCCTAACTGTTTGGTTATTTGTGCAAAAAGCAGAAATAGAAGAAAACAAAATTAGAAAAAAAAATGCTCTTCTTCTGTGTTTGTGTTCATTTTATATTTTGTGAGATGTTTGAGTCTTTTTGTCTTTCTTTTATTTTGGTAGCATAGTTTTATTTTTGTTCGTTTATTTTATTTTGTTCACTTGATTATTGGAGTCTCTTCTTTTTGTTTTAGTCATTAATTGGTAAATAGTGTCCTAGATGCATTTTCTTTCCTTAAAAAAACTAAAAAATATTTAAAATTTAAAAATCCCAAAAAATTTAAAAAATCTTGAAATTGAAAAAACACGAGCTTCAAGCATGCTAGTTTTTAATTTCCGGCAATATGAGCATTAATCTTTTTGGAGTTATCTTTCGAGACTTAATGATTATCGTGCTCAATTGAATCAGAATTTTTAAAAATAGAAAATTTGTGAGGTCATTATTGTGGGTTTAAATTCTGAATCTTAGGGTTATATCGAGTTTGTTTATCGTGGAGGTGTGCTAGGATTATTATCTAAAACTTAAGATGAAGTTTGGGATTCCTTTGAAAAACTAGTTTGGGATACGTATGCGTTTGAACAAGCTAGAAATAATTTTGGATTCCCAACTTATGATGCTTTTGTTTTTTATGCTAATCCTCCCTATCAGGACCATTTTATGAACTCATACGACCCAGTTCAGTCTTATATGCCTCCTGTGTTGTGCGATTATTGTGAGTTTTCTAATCATGATACTTGTAACTGTTAATATCGTGATTATGTGGATGCTACTTCTACAAGTGTGGAAACGAAGATCAACGAATTGACTGATAAAATGATGGAGAATATAAAAGTGAGAATTGCTGAATATTCTTAATGTTTTAATCAAAGTAGGGGGAATTGTAATGAGCCTGAGTCCACTTAGGATCTTCTAAACTTGAAGTTAGTCTCTGTAATGATTTTCAGCCCTCTTATCTTGCTAGGCCTAAGTTGAATGAAGACATATCTTTGCTTAGCCTAGAACAAGAGAGTGACCTCCCTATGTCTTTATCCCCTGCCCTTACACTTGAATTTAGCTCACTTATGGACGTCACTGAGGATGTCCTAGTTTTTGCCGACCCACCCACCACTTTAAATGATTCTTTGAGTGTCATAACTAACTTTGAGCATCATGAATTAGATGAGTCAGATGATACTATTTCATAGGAGTCATGTGAGGAGGAAGTTACACCCACTAAATTGGAATTTAATGATGATATTCTTTCTATAGAATATGAATCTTTTTCATGTCGGTTTGAGGCCAATTTGGGTTTGGATGTGACCTGTGTGCTGAATATGAATCTTTTTCTTTTGGCCCCATTCAACCTAACTTTCTTTTTGAATCTCACAAGTCTAAATTTGTTGAGTTTGAGGTCTTTGTCACTGAACATTTTGATTTAGACCAGACTCATATGCATATTGAACTTAAATGACCTCTGGACTTAGGGCTCACTAATTTTCCTAGACTGCTCATTTCTGATGAAAATCACATTTCTAGGCCGATGACCCATCTACTGGCTACCTTTAAATACACTTGCGTATTTGATGTTTGGGCCCAACGGTTTGATAAGTTGAAGCGGACCCTTACCTGTGCTTTATTGCCATGGTGGATGTACTTTTTCTGGATCCAACTCTTTACTTTTTACTGTTTCTATGTTGTTGTGAGTTGGTCTTCTATGTTCGATAAGCTACTTTGTGTTCTAACGAGTTTTGATTTAAGTAGCACTTTTCACCTTCATATGGAGTGGTTGATGCTCCATAGGCCTCTATTTGCACGAATGTCTAGAGGCTATAGCTTGGGTGTAATTCAACACCTGATCTAGTATAAACGTTCCTCTTTTTCTTCTCTTTTTTTGTGTTGTATATATTTGTTGCCTTATTTTATTTTTATTGTTTTCCATTTGAATTTTCGAGTATGTCCTTTTTCTTTCCTTTTGAGACTTAATCTTCTTTTTGTATTTTTGTTTTTCTTTTTAGTTTTTTTATTTTGTTTGTTTCTTTCCACTCCGAATAAGGACATTGTGAGATTTAGATGTAGGGGTGGGGAAACTTTAAAAAAAAGTTTGAAAAAGATTGAAAAAAAATTGAGAAACTTTGAAAATCCAAAAAAATTTTTGTTTTAGTTTTGGGGAAGCTTCAATTCGTGCTATTCTAATCAACTTAAATCCTCTGTGCTTTGCCTATTAGCTTGTATATAAGTGTGATGTGCATGATAGATCTCCATCCTTAGTGTGTCATTCTAAGCCCTAATTCTAACCCTATTGTTCATTATTGATGTGTAATCTAATCCTTCTTTATACCATCACCATTATCTGAAGGTCATAGTCTTCTATGATTAGCTCTCCCACTTATCTTTGACACAATTACTTTTCTTTTTGTTTGCATTACAAAAATGAAGACTAAAAAAAATGGAAATGAAAATGAAGAAATGAAAGAAAAGAAAAGGAAATGAAAGAAAATTTGAAATGACAAGTATCCCTTTGAGGCATGTGTTATTGGGTGTTACCCTTTGAGGCACATGCTACTGGGAGTTATCATTTGAGGCAATATTGCTACTGGGAAAGCTTGCTTCCTATGTTAATAAATCAATAATGTAGTTTGTGTCAGTCAAGTCGGATTGAGTTTGATTTTGGTAAACCTAAGCCATAGGATTATACACTTGCACACGAGCACTATGATGGATTCAAAGTTTTGACGTACAGTGGGGTGAAAAGTTAGTGCTTTGATGTCATCCAAGGGGTAGAGAGCCTTGATGGGTATATTATGCTTATATGCAGGCCAATATCGTTGCTACATGGGTGATTTGGTTAGTTAGAATATGCACAGGTTTCTCCTTTGTATGTTTATGTTTGTAAATCCAAACTATTTTTCGGTTTTTATTTCTCTTTTCCTTTTTTGATTTATTTCTTTCTTTTATAGATTTTGTAGGTATATCTTTTTCAAACCCTCACGAGACCTTCCTCATCCACTAGGGGTAACCTAGGGGGTTAAAGGGCTTGTTGCACATGATAAGTGCAACCGTGATTCCTACGAAAGTGAGTTAGGATTTTATTTTTCTTTTTCTAGGATTTTTAGTTTTATTTTACTCGAGAACGAACAAAACTTCAGAGTGGGGGTATTTGTTCAACCACAAATCATGATATTTTATACCCTTTTATTATCTAATAAATGCTCAAAATAAATTGGTTAATTAGAATTTTAATAATATTCTTGTTCATTTTGTAGGGATTGAAAAATTTAAAGAAAAATGAATAATGCATTGAAGTTTGGATAAAGAGAAGGAAAAAGATTGGAAAAAAAGAAGCAGCACAACCTGAAGCCCAGCCGGTCCCGGACCGCCCCTCCTTCCTCTTCCTCTTTCCCTTTCCCTTTCCCTTTCCCTTTCCCTTTCTTTCTCTTTGGGCCTGGCCTAGCTCGGCAATTACCCAGGCCAGTCTGTTGTCTTCCCTCATCCTTTCATTTTCCATTATTGTTTCCCTCGTTGGGCTAAGCCCAATATGCCTTTTTTCTCCTTTCTTCGGTCCAGTCCGTGACTCAAGCCTGGTCTGCTCTTTCACTTAAGCCGTCACACGCGTTTCACGTGACCGAAGCCCCCTATCCCCTTTCTTCAACCTTTCCTCTTCTTTGTTCCCAGAAGGGCTCGAAAACAAGGGAACAAACAGGGCATCCCGGACGCCCGTAGCTGCTTTGCTCTCTCTCTCTCTCCTCCTTCATGCTCCATAATCACAACCATCATCAACCCAACCGTTACCCATCCGTTTCCTCTTTTTCTTCATGCCCAATGAACGGTCATAGAGGAGTAGAACAGGGCCCCTTCATTTCCCGTTCTCATCCGCTACTCCCTCTCTCCCCAAATCATTTAATCCATCGTCATAACCATCATTCATTCATCAATTACAAGGAACTAATGAGGCAGCCGAAGTAGGGGAGGGCGGCGACATTGGGAACATAGAGAAATAGAAGAGCTTATTCTTTTTAATGGAGGTCCAAGCAGATTAGCAGAGCAAGCTTAGAGTTGGGTCATGTTTTTCAGTTTTAATTTCAGTTTTCATCTTCAATTTTTTTGGTTTAAGATCTATGTTTTGGTTTTACGATTGGTGTAATCTGGGTTTTGAATGAAATTTTGGGTTTGTTAGTAATGGAGTTGTAAGCGAAGGTTCAGTTTCGAATTATTATCAAGTTCTACTTCCCTTGTTTTGTTTACCCGATCAGAACTCCATCAATGGAGTGAAGCCCTGTTTCGTTGTTGTTTGGATTCAAGTTGCATGAGGATGAATTTCGATTGTTGCCCTACTGGTGGTTTGGTATTAATGATTCACCTTACTGTTTAATTTGATTTCGGTCTTTATTCTCCTATCTTTAGATTTTACCAATTAAGAATTTTTATTAGTTGTAGAGAGATGTTCATTTTATTTGTTGTCTAGTTACTATTTCTAAGTTAGTTATAGAAGATGATTTAATATGTAGTTTCATTTGGTCAAAGCTAGTGTCTAGTTTAATAAAATTAGTCTTAGTCATTGATTATTTGTTAGAATTGGCTATTACCGACCTAATTTCACAATCCATCCTTGAGGACGATACTCTCAGGTTTTACAAAGTTAAACCGTATACTTGCTGATTTTACTAACAGAAAATGAGACTGTTGATCAAATACGTGCTCATTCCAAGTGGGAGGATGATGACCACATATGCGATCGCCATATTCTCGATAGCATGTTAGATTCTTTGTTTGACACATATCAAGCAATGCCTTATGCAATTGAGTCATGGGATCTTTTGGAGGCAAGGTATGAAAAGGGATGCTACAAGCAAGAAATTCCTAGTAAATCATTTTAATGGAAATGCAATGAGGGATGATTGGTCAATAATGGAACAATTTAATGAACTTCGGAGAATATTGGGTCACTTCAAAATACATAATATAAATATCGATGAACCTATTATAGCCTCTAGTGTAATACACTCCTACCTTCTTGGAAAGATTTTTAAACACCGTCTTAAATATAAAAAAGAGGATCTCTCTATTGAGTAAATGGCCTATTCTGTTCAGATTGAAGAAGAATTTTCTAAGAAAAAAACGCTAGAATTTTCTCTAGTATTAATCTTATAGAAGGCTGTCATTCTAAAAGGGGGAAGTTTAATAAAAGTAAAGAGAATAAAAAGAAGAAGCCACTTTGTTATGATTGTGGAAGTCCCGGTCACTTGAAATCTGATTGTCCTAACCCTTAGGGGAAAAAAAAAAAAAGAAGATAGGCCCTAAAAACTCGAAGTTTGAGAGGAAGGAGAATTTTGCTACCATGATTCCCAAAGTCAACATGCTCTAAGATTATGATTCTGGGTGGGTTGACTCCGGTCCTATAAGACATGTTTGCAAGGACAAGGCTATATTCAAGACTTATGAGCCAATGGAAGGTGGTGCACCTTTCTGCATAGGGAATTCTTCAATGGCGCAAGTCCTAGGCGAAGGAAGTGTAGCATTAGAATTTACTTCCAGGAAATTTTTAGCTTTGAATGATGTATACAATGTTTTAAAAATCTGGAAGAGTCTTATATCAGGTGGCATTTTAAATCGTTTGGTTTTAAGTTGGTGTCTGAGGCTGATAAGTTTATACTTTCTAAGGTTGGGCTGTTTATAGGAAAGAGTTATTTGTACGATGGTATGTTCAAGTTAAGAAGAATGTCACTGCTTAAGTTTGTGACTCTTTTTACTTATGACATTTTAGATTAGGTCATGTGCATTTAAAATGATTGAATGACATGGTTAAGCTTAACTTACCAAATATGAATGTTGGTGAAGAAAAGTGCACAACTTGTATGTTGACTAAAATCACTGAACAATCTTTTCCTAATGTTCAATGATCTTTTAGTATCCTGGGCTTCGTACAGAGTGACATATATGAGATGAATGGTCAATTAACTTTAAGTGGTTATAGTTATTTTATCACATCTATATATGACTATTCTAGATATTGCTATGTGTATTTACGAAGTTCTAAGGATGAGACACTTGATAAATTTAAAACTCACAAGAATGAAGTTGAACTTCATTGCGAGAAATTCCTAAAGTGCCCAAGGTCTGATAGAGGTAGACAGTATTATAGTTATTCCTCTTTTGAATCCTCTAGAATTGTGCATAAAGTCACAAAACCATAAACCCCACAACAAAATGGTGTGCATGAAAGGAAAAATAGGAATTTAATTGTGATGGTGAGCTATGTTATCTAACATAGGACTAGGGCCTAGATTTTGGGGTGAAGCCTTATTAACGACTTGCTACATTTTAAATAGAGTTCCAAATAAAAGAAGTAAGACTACTCCTTATGAATATTAGAACAAATTGAACCAAACTTGAGGCATTTAGCAGTTGGGTTGTAGAGCAATAGTAAGGATTCTCGGATTAAGAAAGAAACTAGGTGAAAGGGGAATTAACTGTCTTTATTGGATATACTCTGCATAGTAAGGCTTAGAGGTTTATAGTTATTGAACCTATGAATTTATCTCAGTTAATATTGTGGTTGAATCTAGGGATGCTATATTTGATGAAAAAAGATTTAATTTATTCCTAGACCTAAAAATGCGGATTAATCATCCTAAAAAGGAACAAAATGAAGCTCAGGATATTTAACATAAAAATGTTGAGAATAATGATGTTCCTGAAATTAGGATAAGTAATAGAGCAAAATCTAAAGATTTTGGAAATGATTTCTTTGTTTATCTTATAGAGGTCTAGGGAATCAGTTTCTAAGTGTATTCCATATTGTTATAATATGGAACTGGATCCTCAAACCTATAAGAAAGTTATGTCTTCGCTCAATGCTTCCTTTTTAGAAAAAGGCTATTAATTATGAAATGTATTGAATCATAGGTGACAAAACTTGGAAGCTTGCCATTGTACCCCTACAGTGCAAAACTATCAGTTGTGAATAGGTGTTAAAAACTAAGAAGAACATTGATGGTTTAATTATTAAGTTTAAGGAAAGACTTATATCCAAGGGAGCTAATCAAAATGACAGAATTGATTATTTTGATACTTATGCCCCAATTGCTGGAATTTTAACAATTAGGTTGTCGCCAGTGGTGGCCTCAATTCATAATGTAGTGATTAACCAAATGGATGTCAAACCAACTTTCTTAAATGGTGATCTAGATGAAGTGGTATACATGAGGCAACTTGAAGGGTTTGTTGTGCCAAGTCAAGAGTACAAAGGCTTGTATGTTAGTTAAGTCCTTATATGAACTTAAGCAAGCTCCAAAACAATGGCATCAAAAGTTTGATGAAGTTATTTTGAAGAATGGAATGTTTATAAATAGCACTGACAAGTTTGTGTGTGTCAAGTTCATTGATGACCAAGGGGTTATCATATGCTTGTATGTGGATAACATTTTAAATTCTGGTGCTAACTTTGAGCAAGTTGGGAGTGCTAAAATACTTTTGTCATAGAATTTTGATATGAAAGACATCGGTGTAGTCAATGTAATCTTAGGTATTAAGATTACTAGGCATAATAAATCTCTAGTCTTGTTTTAATCCCGATACATAGAAAAGGTGTTGAAATTTTAACAGTTGCAATTGTAAACATGTGTATACATGTTTTAATATGAACATAAGATTGGAAAATAATGAAGGTAATTCAGAAGCACAACTAGAACACTCAAGGGTAATTGGTGGTCTTATATATATTATGACATGCACTAGATCAGATACAATCTTTGTGTTGGGAAAGCGAAGTAGATATACTTGTAATTTGGGGCGTATGCTTTGCCATGAAATGTGAAGGGTACTGAAATATCTTAAAACCACCATAGATTGTGGTTTACACTATTGCAATTATCCATCGATGTTAGAAGGCTTCACAAACGCTAGTTAGATAACAAATAGGGAAGATTATTCCTCTACTAGTGGGTGGCTATACATTCTTAGTCAAAGTGCAATATCTCATAGATCAAAGAAACAAACGTGTATAGCATATTAGATAATGGTTGCTAAGTTGGTAGCACTGGCATTGGCTTGTAAAGAAGCTAAATGGTTAAGGAATTTGCTATATGAAATGTCTACGTGCCCGAAACCTATGTCATCAATTTCTATTTGGTACGATAGTGCCACTGTTTTGGCTAAGGCACACAGTAATGTATATAATGGTAAATCAAGGAGTATTGGTTTGCAACACATAAATACGAGACAACTAATCATAGAAGGTGTTATACTTATAGATTTCATTCAAACTTTTCAAAACTTGGCTGGTCCATTAACAAAAGACCATGCAAGGGATTTAATAACTAGGATAAGCAAAGGGATGGGGTTAAAGTCCATATCTAAAATCATACAAGGTGGAAACTTAACTTGATGTTCGATGGAAAACATTGAATATTAAGTTCAATGAGCTATAGTATACCATTTCTGTGGTTTGCAAGCACATAATTTTTCCCATCCAACGAAGAAGTGCTTAGTTATACTACTATATGATATACTAGGGTGAGTAGTTATTCTTAATGAACCACAAATGAGTTGCTTAGAGAATGCTCTAGAGTTAAGTGCTGATTGTAATAAGTTTCTATCACCTTGGGAATGCCTAGGTGGATTTGTAAATTTAGTATGAAATCAACAAAATCTTATTTCCTTACACTCTTTTATTTTATGGGTAGTACTTTATATGTGGTATTGATGAGGTTATCCTATGTGAGCATAAAGTTTGGCCGATTCAAGGAGTTTCATAGACTTGACTATGATGTGCTCATGAATAGATACAGACACATGGCTGGTTTAAATGTGTTAGGAATACTAAGTGATTTTGGGATGAAAGCTTACGTGTGATTCAAACACAAGTGATCATACAGGATATGCTGGTTCAAGGCTTAGTCTACCATGCTATCCTGAATATTTGATAGTGAGGCACTAAGGTGTGGGTTCAATCGTAAGACACCTCCATTTTATGCATAGGACCTCAAAAAATTCTTAACACAATTAATTATGGAAATGGTGGGGGATTGTTGAAATAATTATTTCTAGTAAAAATAGAAATAGCAGAATAAGAAAGAGAGGCAATGTTTTTACTACTGGGCATTGACAAAAAGAACACAAGAGCTAATTAATTAATGTTGGTCCACTTCCTTTGGATTCAATATTATAGTATCAAACTTAGATTTTTGTCCATCAACAATCATGGTAGCCATGTGCTGCCTTTTGTCAACATTTTTTTT
This sequence comes from Carnegiea gigantea, assembly GCA_029747015.1. Taxonomy (NCBI): domain Eukaryota; kingdom Viridiplantae; phylum Streptophyta; class Magnoliopsida; order Caryophyllales; family Cactaceae; genus Carnegiea; species Carnegiea gigantea. The sequence continues at coordinate 367,371 of JAKOGI010000513.1, read as the reverse complement.
CTTTGAAAAAATGTAATTAGTAAATCCAATTAATTAATTTTTAATGCATTTCTTCATTAATAGCCATTAAGATTAAATCTAATGGTTGAAAATTCATTTTATGAAAAGATGCATCTCTCCTGAAAAGGCACTTAATTCACTATACACAGGGGATAAGTGTGTTCCAGATATCCAAAAATTAATCCTCCAAATCAATCCGCCTAAGTTTCTGTCATATCCTAAGGCACTAGAGCGTATTCAAGTGAGTGCAACGCTTAGATATAAGAGACCTCTTTATATCTCAAAGGTTTATTTGTGAATACTTGTTGCCTGCCGAGTGAATAGAACCTTTAGGACAAGTGATCTTGATCCTCCCTAGAAGCCACAGAGTAGTCCTAACTATCAAACGTATGTTTAACATATCCAACAAATTTAGCTATTAATTCCTTGATGATAGGAGTTGTCAAATTTGGTGTTTGATTAAAAATGCCTGAAGCTTGGAGCCTTAAGTTGATGTACATTCCCAGGTATTTAATGTAGTTGTGCTACTTTGTTCTCACATCGATGAGTTGGATTCTCATCCCTTCATATAAGCTACTTAATTTTCAAAAATGTATCATTCTTTAAATCACATTCTCTGCCTAAGTTCCACTTGTGGAGTATATATGGAAAAGAAATAACATTAAATCTTATTTTCATACAAGTAATATCTCTAAGAGGTCCAACTCTATTGTTGTTCACTATTATTTCATCTTGACCTAACCCATAAAAAACATAGCTATTGCAAACGGAAGTACGTATATGTATATATATGTGTTTGTGTTTTTGTGTGTGTGTGTGTGTGTGTGTGTGTGTGTGTGTGTGTACATACATACGTGTGTGTGTGTGTAGGCACTCACGCACACAAATATGGATAGTTGACTTTTTGGTACCTTGATGTATGTGTCATCAATTTTTTTGGGCCTCACTTTTTTGACTTAATTTTAAGTACCATGAGGTCTTATGGTTTGATTTTTTGCTACCTTCTGAATTACTGCTTTGATTTTTTAATACCACCTTGAACTATTAATTTTTGGAAATTTGACCTAACAAATTTTGGAATTTATGAAAGGACCCCAAAATTGGGCAGAAGATGCAAATAAGCTACTTTTAGGGTTTTCACGGAATATGCCTTTTCTTAATAATTGAACTGCTTATAATAACCTTATTGGTACCAGTTGTTATAATCTACTACTTATATAAAAAATATAATACCTTTGTGATTATATGCCCACCATGCTTAGAAATATAATAAAGCTTAATTAGAGAGTTTTGACTGTTACTTAAACTTAATCGACATTGGACTCTGGCATTCCTCTTGCTTCCACTTTATAGAGATTGATAATCTCAACAACACCTTCCTTGAATCAGGCGCAGTACATATCTCTTTCATTTCATACCTCGAACCATGGTCACTAATTCAATTTTTTTCTACTTTTAAGGACAACAAAACTTTAATCAAGAAATTTTAATATTTAAGATAGAGGGTTTGATTGAATAATGTTTCCTATTAGGAAACTTCTTTTATTAAAAACTTAAAAGCGAAAATTTTGCAAAAGAAAGATTGAAAAGGGACTTAAACAGCTAAGATCATTAGAGATGCTTGCTTATAGAGGAAATGGAGAAATCTGACTTATGTTTTGTGTAATTATCCTCAAGTGACTGTGTCCCTTTACAACTCTCAGGTTCTTCCTATATAGAGGCGGAACAATACATATGATGCCTTATTCGTTACAGTACACATACTATTACAAGATACTTTCACATGGATATAGTACATTATTTCACTAACTTAACACTTGACAATGTAACAGATAATGGTGCGATAACTTTTTCAGAGTACTTAATACTGGCAAGACTAGTCATTCATACTAAGATTCTGGATGTCTTTATCTCCAATAATGTCTTTCATCCTATCATTAACCAGATCACTAAAATCTTCATTAAGTTCAAGATGCTCTGGATTCCATATTTTTTCAAATAATTGATGTAACATCTCTTTTCTTTTTCTGATAGGGATTTTCCAAACATCAAAGAGATAATCAAAGACATCTTCCGATGTGGCTTCTTCCACCTTCACATATTTGCTGAACTCATCATGATAAATGAAAGTAACATTCCCACAATGCATTAGTATTTCTCCTTATTCAATCAATCCCCACATTTGATGATGCGTTGTAAAATCCAATGGCTCTTACTAAAGCAAGATCACTAACAATTTCTTATCATTCTGGAAACCATTCCTATCATTGATCATTGGGATCATCATAATCAATTAATTGAACAAGATAATGAGCTGATTTGACCTTTTCATTTTCATGCTCAATCACTATGCAATGTACCTCAACATACAGGCTTCTATTATGTGGAAATTTGTTTGGACCATTAGGGGATATGAGAATCCAATAGATCCGTTTAAACATACATTTTTGAAACTTAATTTCTCTTAAGAAGAATGGGTGCTTTAGAGCAGGGATTTCCATGAGGTAAGCTACCATCCCATATTCGCACGCATTCATGATGGGATTATCTTGAGGGGTTCAATTTGTTGGGAATCTAACATCACTTACTCTAGATCTATTAAGAAATAGGATCGTAGTACTCCATGATGTTCAAATTTCATAGGAATAATTATGATAGTAGTTAATATAGGTTGCATACCAGTCATTGAACTATTGTTCTTGAATATAGGAACTTATGTTTGATTAAAATATCATAAGGACACCTTAAGTAATTTAGTTGTAACTCTAAAAGGTTAAATCTTTGTACTATTGCATGGGCAGAAGACACCAAATCAAAGCGTGATCTACTTTTTGTATGAAATTTCAAAATATCTATAAGAATGTTACTAGAAGAAGAATCTGTTCTAGCAGAAATGACATTTCATTTTGGATTTCCTTCTTTTTGGCAGGAGTTCTGCTTTGATGATCATCATCGACAAGCTCACGGGTTAAACTATCGGCCAAAGAATTCTTCGATTCCTACATATGTTCAATAGAGAAAGAAAATTCTTTTTCACAAAACCAAGTATTCATTTGCAATTAGTTCGTATGAAAAAAGGTTTTGGGGCTAAAAGATTAAGAACTTTTCATTTCCCCTTATGACTACAAGAATATCTTTTTTCCATAATGGGGCAGTTGCATTTTGCTTTATTAAAACTTCTAATGCAATATTTGTAGAGTTTTGCCCCTTCTTCGATGTTGAGTACTGTACTTCAGTGCTCATTGCTATCATCTGTCTCAAGAATTAAATCATCTCATGCATTAGATAATTAAGAAGGAGAAGATTTTCGCACATCTTTTTAAAGTTTTGAACAATATTTGAATCACTAGGAATCCGTGTCCAGCTCACTTGTTTCTTGAGCTTTTGCTGTGACTGTTACTCAATTTAGTTAGATCTTCAATGAAATCTAAAGTGTAGATAAGGCATCTAAGAAATCATTCTAGTTGTTTCCTATGCTCAATCTTCTCAGAAAGTTTTCCATTTTTTTCTTAAATATGCTTTTATAGAATGATTTGTCCAACTTTTATTTCTAGACCTAAAACCTTTATTTCTTATTCGACATAAATGCACCTATTCCTCCTGAGGATAATACCATGATCAATGCACTTTGGGTGACAGCTAGAACATCATCTTTATGCTATTCTATGGTCTTGGAAAAGCCAAGAATATTATCAATGTAAACTAGACAATAGTGAATAAGATCTTTGAAGATGTTATCCATTTTTGTTTGGAATATTTAAGGCGTATTTTTAAGACCAAATGACATTACTATTCACTTATAATGTCCTTGAGGGGGACTAAAAGCAGTCAAATGAATTCTTTCTTCATCCATTTTTATTTGCCAATATTCGCTTTTGCAATCCATTTTTGTGAACTAAGAAACTCCTTGAGTTCTATTGAAAAGAACTGTTTTGTTAGGAATATAATAACCATCAAAGACAGTATTATCATTAAGCATTTTGTAATTGATTATCATTCTTGTTTTTTCTCTTTTTTCTTCAACATGATTTCTTACCATGAAAGCAGGACTAGTGTGAGGACTCTTATTATTCCTGATTAACCCTTTATCTAAAAGTTCTTTGATTTGCTTATCAAATTCTTGGATGTCCTGATATGTATACATCATTTTTTTTAACTCAAATAATGTGCTAGGGTTTAACAAAGTACTTTTGGTAAATGTCTTGTCTTCATCCCAAAATTTAAGAGAATTATTAGAGTAGAGTTCTTTATCTAATTGCTCTTGTTGTTCACAAATCTATTCTTTAATTGATAACTCTAGTAGCTACTTCACGTTTTGTGAGGATTACCTTCTCACTATGATGGTTACGTGTAAGCTATATATTCTAATGAGTGTATGTTTTATTTAATTTATCAATAGGAACCGAGTGACCATTTATTTTGAATATGATTGGGATTGTAGTCTGTGTGCATGGAGAATGTAACCTTTGAAAATTATTTCCAATATTCATATCATGGAAATGTTTATACGTAGCCTATGAAATTGGTACAATGCGTTAGACTGATTGAATTTCTATGGACAATCCTTCTATGGCTTCATTGTAGCTCATTATGGTATTATCAAATGTTCTTACTTATAAAAGATCTTTTGCTTTTTTCCATATGAATTTTGGAAATAGAGATCTGTTTCCAAAACATACAAAATAGCCTACATCAATGTAACCACATAATTTATATTTATTATATCCTTCCAAATATATATTTATTGGGATATAAATGTTATTAGGTTTAGTATTGGTAACTTCATAGCATACTTCCAGAGCCATATTTTTTACAAATTCATCCTCATAAATTAGCTCACTAACAGTCCTCGTTTTTTACTAAATGACTCT
>JAKOGI010000513.1:297500-357500 GCA_029747015.1 Carnegiea gigantea | reverse complement strand
CATATATGTCTCAATTAAATACTTGAGATTAGTTTGGGAGGAGGCAAGAGCCATAAGACGATGCGAGATCATAGAAATGGAATAAAGCCGAATAGCCAAGCATCACTACTTTTGACCAGCATTATCTTTTTGTTTCTCTTTCACCTTTACATGTGGTTGAATGAGCTTAGTCATGTACTTTCCATCCTAAAAATATTAAAAACATAAAATAATGGAAGAATGAGCCAAGCCAAGTACGTTTACCGTTATATAGCAAAATCAAGGTTTAGTGAGTTAGTAAGTGCGTGCATACTCTAAATCAATTTTATAAATTGTATGCAATAAACTAAACTTAACAATTAGTTAAAGTCATTCTTGTTAGCTAAGTTTAGTATCTATATACAGTGAATCATATGAACTTATGAGTTTGGAGATTCCCACCTGACTCCTAAGCTTTAATTAACCACTCGATTGCGGCCATTGAAGATATGAATCTATGAATGCGATACAATATGCATTGCTGGGAGGCCATGTTGTCCAGACGTCCCGGATCAACACATATGAACATATGAACTTACAAATTCAGCAAGATTTAATCATCACAACATTGGATCAGTAGCATATTAATGCATGAACTTATGAATTTGATGAGATATAATCATCGCAGCGGCGACTGGGTCCTTCTGCTGGCCAAAAACATATGAAAATTCATAAACATGATTTATAAATACATTAATACTTTTATTTGATAAAACAATCAATAACATACTTGTAAAGTTCAATTGTTTGTTCTAGGGCTTGGCTTACAATCATTGTTGTTGTAAAGATTCAATTTAGATTCTATATTGATGAAAGTTCGCTTTCATAAATCTCTATGCTCTAATGACAATACTATCTATTTTTTTTAATCATCAAAATTCTGCAAACTAGTTGGTTATAATTGTAAGTTCCTTCTAAGAACTTAATCATTTTGACTTTTCTTCTTTTGTTTTTAAGGTAATGTAATAAATCTTATATTTTGATAATATTCTATTTTGCTTAGTCAAATTATACTATTGGCTTCATATCTTTTAATTAAAGTTTTAAAATACCTATAACTTGATACTATCATTTCTGCGACAAATTTGATGCTAGTCAACCTTGCAACTGTGGTCAAAACCGAGTTCATATTTGTAATTGCACGTACGTAACCTTATTCATTCATAAAACAATCAAGGTAAGAAAACTTCTTATCTTCTTCTCTGATGCATTTAGTCCAAGGGTATAACTACCTACCAACAACTTTAAAACTTCATTAATTATCAATAACAACGTGACCAGTTCAATTATAAACTTATCATAAGTGCCCACATCAATTCAAGCTCAAATAATGGCTCTTCGTAGAATTTCCTTGATGTTCAAAAGAGATCCTTAGTTCCATAGTTTCCTTGGCATCTCTTAGATGATGCATCATAGCTAAACTTACTCCACCCACACTTGATTCTCTAATTTGATAAAACTATTCTAAGCTAATTAGGCCTAACCAACAATTTAGCTGGAATTATAATTATTATCCAATAAACAAGATGTGTGAAGACCTCATCACGTTGACACCTAGCCATAGATAATCCATTAATTACAATAAAAATTCGCATTATTCTCTCGATGACCATAATCCATAGCCTTAGACAATCATCCATTTAATTGAACACCTCTAATTAAACCTTAACCGGGTTAACCATCCAACTCACAATCTTATCCAGAATGCGCACTAACTTAGGTATCTCAAACCTTGAATGCATCCACTCTAATGTTGATAACAAAACTACCTATAAGAGAACTCTTTCAACCATCATACGTCACAAGTGTTACAAGAGTAGAAATATAGTTTGAGTGACATCCAACTTTTGAAAAATGGGAGGAACATCTAAAAGAATATGAGCAAGCAGCTTAAGGTATTCTAATATTCATCTTTTTGGTTTTGTATTTGCATACCATTCAGCTCTATGTGACCTTTGGAGAAGGATACTAGCTATTGTGATAAAGCCAAGTTTCTTTTGGCTTCTGATCTTTGATTTCATGGTCCTCGTTTGAGTCTCTGATAGTTGATGTTGACATTTATTATTTATTCATTTGGTTGGGTATATTTCGAATTCATACTTAAACATCTTTCTTGCACCCAAAAAAAAATCTTTCCATATATAAAAATGCCCAATCATTTGCTTTCTTGCAGCTCGTTGTTGGTATTCTCCTGCTAGAGTAGGTACAGGTTGCCTGATAATGAGCTTGTCATATGCTGCGGAACTTGTAAGGGCTTTATGTGCTCCTCATGCAATGTATTCTTCTGTTTGAATTCAAATTTCTTTTGGCCAAAATCGTTAGCTTAATAATCTTGTATGTTCCTTATTTATCTTATTCATCACTTAGTAAGGAAATATTCAAACGAATTTTCTCCATGTTGTCCTTGAATATATCATTGTGAGCTTCGGACCTAGACGATTCTCGTTCTAATGACTTTAGGGTCTTTGACATTTTCACGTATGATGAATCCAACTCTAACATCTTCCAACTCTAATGCAACTCTAGCTATTTTTATCTCTGACTATTTTCCACTCTGATACCTTTCAGTTGTGATGTGACTCGGACATTTCTCTTCAAAGTGAACTTGATTCATCGCTTTTTCTTTTGACTTCTCCTTATAAATATGTGCATGCACTCACTTTGAGGATTGTTTTCATTCTTTGTGTAACCATAATCTTCATACTTCTTGATTCTTAGATATGTCATGATCTTCTTCATGCTATTGTCTTCAATCTTACAATATAATGTAAACGTTGAAGTGATATTAGTTGGTCATAGGGCTAGGTAAAGTATGGGTCTTGACTTTAAATAGCACATGCAAAATCCTTATAGGGTCTCAGACTACTGTTTCTAATTCTGCTACTTCATGTAATTGATCTTCTTTTGTTACCCATATGATTTTCAACTGAGTTAATCAAGTGGTAGCAATTCTTATCTGTACTGCTTTCATATACGACGACTATTAACTACTTGTTTTCTTTACTTGAATCTAACCCAAGAAACATATGAGTAAGTCATAATAAATTTTTGTGTGACATGTATATAATTCACATTAGTAAATTCAATCATTTACATGTTATTCCAAGGTAAACTCATATATCAGTAGGGACCACACAAGGAGAGTATCTAATATATGATCTTACTTTACTTCCTTAGCATAATAAATGTGATCCAATGTACATCTATCACATGAGATAGACACATAAGCAACTCGATCATCATTTTGTCAATGAAGCAATCACATAAGCACATTTGAGATAAATCTGAGAAGTAAGCACCAACAACCGCGAGAAACCTATCCTAGGTCGCCATCCCCAACAACTGGTCCAACTTGATTGATGGACATTTAATTTTTTATTTCGAAATTGGTTACCACTATTTTTTTCTTTTTCCTTAAGAAATTTGAATCTTGGTAGATAAATGGAAACTCGAGCAAAGAACTGCATCGGGATTCTGATCCAAGAACCTAGCTGGGTCATTAGGCCAGAATCAGGACGGATTACCTAGTCTGATACCTAGCAGTAGCTACTGCCTGATCCAGGATCAGGGCAGCCAGCTTGATTAAGGAACCTAGTAGGGGTTCCTGGGCTAGTGCAGGGCCCAAATTCTAATCCAGACAGTTATACTATCTCTGATTAGAACCCTTCTGTCTAAAAATAAAATAAAAACAAAAATAAATGTGAAAAGATAAAAGCAATAAAATTAATTAGTAGAGTCGGCAATGAGTTTTCGAAAAAACATACAAACCAGGATTATTTTTCGAAGAAACCATTAATTGATAGGGACAACCGAAGGGACACTGAAAGGGACAATTGATTCGCTTCAAAAAAGTTTGCAAATGTCCCACGAGCAATATGTAGTATGGGGACCCTCTTGACTCCACAAACTCGAATCGAGAATCTAGATTTGGGGATGATGGTATAGTGATATGATGGAGTGCATCAATCACCGCCTGTCATCACCGACAGCCTCTGTTATTCATTACAGCAAATCAAACTTTAATCACACTATCACATAGTCATGCAGCAGATTAGTATGAGTCACATTAAATAATGTGAAAAATTACAATTTTTAGTCCAAAGTAACATAAGTTGTTACAGCAGGTAGGACACTACCTAAAGATTATATCTTTGGTAATTTGAGATCAAAGTCATAAAATAAATAATGTGAAAGGATAGAGTTAGGATTGAAAGTATGCCCTCATGATAACTCACCCATTTACCTAGGAACCTTGCAAAGTGACATCTTCTTAATCATTGAACCAATATCTCCTTCACAATGCTCTCAATGTATGAAGTGTTCACATGAGATTTTACCTCTCTAATCTGTAGAACCATTATACCAAATATCTCTCGCTTTTTTTTAATTCTCTCACATTTAACATCTAGCTAATGTTAAACTGATGCTTAATTGATGTTGATTTCCTAATGCCTCTAAATCTAGGGGTAGCCACATTTTTATAGTGGTTAAGGGGATAGTTTGAATCAATTTAGAATGAGACCAAATCATAGTCCCATTAAGGTCAACCTAAACGAGCCAATTAATTTGAATAGGATTCAAATTAACTAAACACACTTTAGATAGAAAGGGACTCAGAGTGAGGGAAAATTGGGGAGCTTGGCTAGTTCCTTGGTACAGCCGCAAGCGCATGGAGGCATTGTAGCAATCAAGGTCGATCCCACAGAGACTAGGTTGATCTATTGGGCTATATCCCCTCAAGATATGCTAAGCAAAATTCTAATTCAAGTGGTTTTGATTAATAATTACAAATAAACTTTTCTAAATCAAATATGGGAAAAACGCCTAGGAATTTTCATAGTTATAAAAGGGAATTAAATCAAAATGATAGACATGTGCCTTTCTCTAATTAGTTAATTTCAAAGAATTGCAATCTACTTAGAAATTCAGTTTATTCTTTCGAAATCAACTAAATTGCGTAAACTAAGCAAACGTCCCTCTTTCAAGCTAATTTGACTTAATCCAAGTTTAATATTTTTACTTAATTCGAGTCTTCCCAACTTGACAATCTCTCTTTCGAGACTATGTAACGATAGTTTCTAACAAGCAGTCCAAAAATCAAATGTCGTCTTTCGAATGTTCACTCGATTGTTTCAAGTGAGCAAGTAAATTTTAGACAAAAATCAACTCATAACATATCAAACACTTGACAGAACGAAATCCAACCAATCATGAAAATAAGCATAATTGAATAAACTAAAACATGATCTAATAACAATTCCACAAACTATTAAATCCCTAGACAAAATAAAACTACTCAAACATGATTAAATTAAACAAACTAAAATGATAAATCTAAAGAGAAGAGAAGAGAGGAGAGAAGCGAAGAGAGATGCTCAGCCAAGATCGCGCTTAAATCGTCACGCAAACCTATGATGGAATCCTTGGAAAATCTTCACTTCAACTCTATCTCACTCTCTCTCTAATCTAAACTAAACTAATCTAAGAGAGGAAAATGGAACGAATATGAGATGATGGATGTTCGATGTGTAGAGAAGAGCCCTTTTTATAGTGAAAGTCTTGGAAGCCGAAAAGTCAAGAGACTTAATAGAATAATAACCGCTAGGAAGTCAAAAAGCTTGTGAGAAAACAAAAGGCCTCATGGGAAATGAAGACACCACGGACCGTGGTGTCCATTGCCTCGGCATCCTTCTATTCTTCTCTTGCTCCACGGGAGTGGTGAATCAGGGGCATTCGTAGAGAGTCATAAGGATACTCATTTATGGGTCAAATCTTGGGTTAAAAGGTCCAGAATCCTGCGAAACATAGAAAAGAACCATACTCGAGCATAAAATAGGAAAAGGAGTATAAATTATCACATAAAGCATACAATTCTCTCTAAAAATGCAACAAAATGACCCTAAAATGATATACACTTTAAGCACTTATCAAACTCCTCCATGCTTAAACCATTACTTGTCCTCAAAAGCAAACATTATAGAAAATGAACAAGGGAAATGCTTCTTAGGTCTTAAAACAGTAATAACCTCCTTGGAGTAGGCAAGTTATAGCATATCACAAGCAAGAATATCAATCAACGCCAACCCCAAATAGTGTGGAAAACATTTCAAAATCAGAAGGAAAAGAAGGTTTTCAAAAAAGTAGAAGACCACAAGCTCAATATCAAACTTGATCACTCCTAAAGAACCACAAAGCATGTCATGCAAGCACATGAGATTGAGTATAGCCAAATAGACTAGTAGAACCTCACTTTTGGAAAATGTGGAACACTCCCGCTCATGTGTTTGAAATATATCATAGGTTAACTTAAGACTCATTCTAAAGATGCAATCCACCATAGGCTTGCAAAGACTCTCAAATTCTCCACCACTAAAATGCAATGTACACAAGACAATTAAGAGGACTTTTTATGGGTTGTCACGTGGGCTAAAAGGGTAAGGGAAAAGAGTGAACAAATGCGTTTGGAAATGTGGAGCTACTTAACCAAGTGACTAGGGAGCAACCAACAAGGCACCAATTAACCAATAAATTCACCAACACTCCAAACCTCAAAAATACAATGAACATACTCCAATGAATTACATAGGAAATGAGTTGACAAAGAAGGAACTCAAACTACTTACATATCCAATGCCAATCACAGAGTTTTTTTCTGCGTTTTTTTAACTTTTTGTTCATTTTCTCTTTTTTTTTTTTTGCTTTTTTGCAACATGATATTATCTTCCTTTTTTTCTTTTTCTTCAATATAACTTTTTTTCTCTTTTTTTGGGGAAATGAAACGAAAATTGCAATTATTGGAAGGCATAGTATCACTTACTATCAACTCACAATCGAATACATATACACGCAACCCAAACAAGAGGGTACCAAAGCAAAGACTCAATATCATCAATCCCTCAACAAACCAACATACCAAAGCTACCTTAAAACTCAAATATCTCCAAAACCACCCACTTTATAGATAAAGTGTTGCTCCGTAGACTTGGTTTAAAGGTAGGAATATGTGTTTAGCCAAGGGCTAAGATGAAGGGATCACAATAAAGAAAGATATAAGCTCAAAGGTGCTACCAAATGGGAAAAAATATATAATACAAAGGTAGGCTATTTGGCTATGTGGCTAAAATATTCAAAGAAAGAAATGCCTCTATCATATCATTAAATGTGCACATGCTAATGTGGTTTTGAACAAGAATTTAGGCAAGTTCTAGAGATGTAATATGGAAGAGTCACACACATAAAAGAAACATGAGACTAAATATAATGAATTAGTCCAAGCAAGGCTCAAAATCTCACGGGACATTTACCAAAGTCTCAATAAAGCTCATAAAATGACTCCATGTACAAACATTAGTGCTAATGACTCCAAGGGATAACAAAATTCTCAAATAAGACAAGGGTCAAAACAAGAAATATTTACAAAACCTTTAAAAAGTTTAGCACCCAAAGAGATTACACATCAAAAGATAATCAAGCTCATTAAAGCTATTTTGCCTAAACAAAAGCATCACTGGAGGTTATCTCAAACCAATCCATACCATCTCTATATGGAAATCTAAAAAGGCAAACCTAAATGCAACTAAATGTAACACACTAACACAAACAAAAAGAAACCTAAAGCTATATGCTCTAGCATATATGCAAACTAATAATCGAAAGGAAAAACATGAAGCTGCCCTTCCCCCAAGCTTAAATAAAGCATTATTATTCAAAGGAAAGAAAGTAAGAGAAGGGAAAGGAAACAAAACATAACGATCTCACCAGGTTAGGTGCAGAGTACACTTAAGCTATGTGGCCACATAATTACCGGGGCACATGGAGCATCAGCCACTCCATCACGTTGTCAAAACTCAGCTTATGAAAGCAGATGCCATCAACGCACGCAGGAGCTTATCAAACTCCTAGGACCATAATTCAAAAAATAAAAGGTAAGAGGCAATAATAAAAACCACACAAAAGAGTATAAGTATCCTCTTAACCTTATCAAAGCCCATAGAAAAATCATAGAAAGGATCAAAGCATGTAGGCCACGTGACTTTCTTAGGCAAGTCCTCTAGGCTTATGCAATATGGGTCAAGTGAGGCATTATACCCACTAAAGTAACCTAGGGAAAGAAAATTATCAACGTTTCTACCAAGTATATTAAACATTTTATCTTCATAGCCCAAATCAATATTAGCATTATAAATTATAGAATTATGAATGGCCTCAATAATGTCATACTCAGGGGAATGAAAGGGTTGTAAATACATAGGTAAAACCTGTGAATGACCAAGGGAATTAGGGAAAACACAATCATTAAAACCAAGGTTAGGAGACTCCTCACGCACAAACACATCACGTGACTCCTCCAAAGGAGTCTCAGCTTGATCATGCACCTTATCTAAAATATCATCTGACTTAAAACATGCATCAGCAACATCAAACCTAGCATCAAACCCAAAAGGCTCACCCACCTCGAGCCCCATAGACTAAGCTAAAGGAAAGGATGAATCATGTAAGGATAGGACAACATCAGTATTGTCCCAGGGTGATACAAAGTTAGGTTGAACATAGTATGCATAATAAAGACACGAATTTATATCATGGTCAGAAGAATTACTGAAATCACACCAAAAAGGAGCATAATAAGATCTACAATAGAATGCGCAAGGATTAGGAAATGAATATTCAGAAATAATAGTAGCCTTCTCAAACTCAAATGAATCCTAAGTAATCCACTTAAGCAAATACCATGCATCATCAACATTTTTACCATGAAAATCCCAATACTCTAAAAGAATACGGGTTTTACTCTTCACACCCTCATCAACAATGTTTAATATTTTTCATTTTCCTAAATAATAACCACATTGAGCAAGAAAAGCACTTAATCGCTTAAAATATCTCCAAAATAATTCATGCTTGAATTGAGGGAAATTGAAAATTGCCATTGTTGTTTCTCAAAAATTCTTATTTTTTTAATTTTTATTTTCATTTTTTTCAAAGAAAAACAAAATGCTTAGTCAAACCTATCAGTAAAAACCCAATATTCGATGGCAGTCCCCGGCAACGGCACTAAAAACTTGATACGACCGCAAGCGCACGGTAGCGTTGTAGCAATCAAGGTCGATCCACAGAGACTAGGTTAATCTATTGGGCTATGTCCCTTCAAGATATGCTAAGCAAAATTCTAATTCAAGTGGTTTTGATTAACAACTACAAATAAACTTATCTAAATCAAATATGGGAAAAACACCTAGGAATTTTCACAGTTATGAAAGGGAATTCAATCAAAATGATAAACATGTGCCTTTCTCTAATTGTTTAATTTCAAGAAATTGCAATCTACTTAGAAATTTAGTCTATTCTTTCGAAATCAACTAAGTTACCTAAACTAAGTAAACGTCGCTCTTTCAAGCTAATTTGACTTAATCTAAGTTTAATATTTTCGATAACTTAATTTGAGTCCTCATAACTTGACAATCTCTCTTTCAAGACAATGCAACGATAGGTTCTAACAAATAGTCCAACAATTAAATGTCGTCTTTTGAATGTTCACTCGATTGTTTCAAGTGTAAAAGTAAATTTTGGCCAAAAATCAACTCACAACATATCAAACACTTCATAGAACGAAATCCAACAAATCATGAAAATAAGCACAATTAAATAAACTAAAAACACGATCCAATAACAATTCCACAAACTATTAAATCCCTCGACAAAATAAAACTACACAAATGTGATTAAATTAAACAAACTAAAACGATGAATCTAAAGAGAAGAGAAGAGAAGAGAGAAGAGAAGAAAGATGCTCAGCCAAGATCGCACTTGAACCGTCGCGCAAACTCGGGATGGAATCCTTAGAAAATCTTCACTTCAACTCTATCTTACTCTCTCTCTAATCTAAACTAAACTAATCTAAGAGAGGAAAATGGAATGAAGATGAGATGATGGATGTTGGATGTGTGGAAATGACAAGAGAATAGCCATTTTCATAGTGAAAGTTCTAGAAGCCGAAGAGCCATGAGACTTAATGGAATAGTAACTACTAGGAAGTCGAAAAGCTTGCGAGAAAACAAAAGGCCTCGTGGAAAATGAAGACACCACGGACCGTGGCCAACACCACGGATAGACCGTGGTGTCCACTGCCTCGGTATTCTTCTATTCTTCTCTTGCTCCATGGGCATGGTGACTCAGGGGCATCTATAGAGAGTCATAAGGATACTCATTTATGGGTTAACTCTTGGGTAAAAGGGTCCAGGATCCTGCAAAACACAAAAAAGAACCATGCACGAGCGTAAAATGGGAAAAGGAGTATAAATTATCACATAAACCATATAATTCTCCCTAAAAATGTGGCAAAATGACCCAGAAATGATATACACTTTAAGCACTAATCATTCTCTATTGAGGAATCTGACTGGTTCCCAGTCAATTCCAAGCAGAAAGCGGCCAGGTTTTCTAAGCCACACTTTGTTGTAACTTGTTTTGGCCATAGCTTTGTCGTCTAACCTCCATTTTGAGTGATTCATTTTTTTCCTGAAAGGCTATTGCGTCTATTTTCTAATGAAACTAATTTCATAATTTTTGTGTCAGTGTGGAAGAAGATATAAGCAAACTAGCTGACCAGTGTCATTTTCAGCACAAACCCCAATATTCGACTTATATCTTTTCCGTTGGTTATCGGGTTTTGGTGCATGGTATGTCATTAACAAGCTTACTCAATGAAGAATATTAATTTTTTGCTCCTTAGAGCGGATCTCAATTAGACACCGAACATTGTCAATTTGGACCTACTTGGCCTTTTTAGGCTCTATTAGCCTTTTGTTTTTTCTTCTTTATTTTTCTTTCAGACTCGGATTAAGGAGTACTCTACTGGGCCCCAAGTACATAAGTTGGGTGTAATTTTTGTGATTGTGCAGTTAAAAATAAGCTGCCTTTTTAGGTGTATACAGTTAGTCACCACTTTAAGCAAGCCAAAGTAAGCCGAAGGTCAAAGTAAAAGTCTTCACTTGTAGTTTTCTGTTTGGTGATGATGATGCAATACCCGAACCTAGCCACTAAGGATCCTGAGATTCAACGCCCACCAACTTTCACTGTAACGATGGCCAATGATGTCCCTTTTTGCCAGAGCTAGCAATGTGAAAATGTTCCATTGTACCAGGAGGAGCCACCAATTGTCCCATTGTGTTAGGGGCCAGTGGTTGTCCCATTGTTCCAAGAGATAGTGATGTCCAAATGTCCATTGTGCAGGGAGCCAGCAATTGTCCCACTGTACCGGGAACCAAGATGTCGGAATGTATCATTGTACCACAAGCCAACAATGTCAAAATATCTCATTGTGCTAGCAACTAGCAGTTGTCCCATTGTGCTGGGAGCTGGCTGTTTCGAAATACCCCACTGTGTTGAGAGCCAGCAGTTATCCCATTGTGCCGAGAGTCAGCGATGCCAAAAAGTCCCCATGTGCTGGGAGCCAACAGTGAGACCCTAGTGGTGTGGATACTTGAAGACTTGTGACCAAATCCCTAAGAACTTGGTGGCTGAGAGCCTGAAGATCCATAGCCAAATTCTTGTTAATGTGATGGCGCGAAAGCCGGAAGACCTATAGCCATATCTCTATAAACTTGGTGATATGAGAGCTTGAAGTTGAGTTGATGTTTGGAGCGATGATGTTTGCGTGAAGCCCACTTTGATGATGGAGCCCTCACTTTAACTCAACATGATTAAGGCGAGAGTCAAAGTATAGATATTTTCTATAATAGTTGTTAATGTGATCTTAAAAACCTTTAATGTAGGTTTATGGTTAACTAGGGTTGAGTGTCCTTCTTGTAAGATTGTTGTTATGCTTGAATGCACACTTCTTCAATCCAGGGTTCCCAACTAATGAAGGCAGAGGGCGAGCTAGTAAGTAAGCTAAAGACCCATGTATTGATATAAGTGCACTTGCTAGCCTAAGTAAGACTATGCACGCCTAATGACTATACACACATGTGATAACCTAATCTTAATGTATATAGGTAAAGGTCTCATACTAAGTTTGGAGTCCATTGGATAAGGCTCGATTAAGGTACAAGAGACTGATGGATTAGGCACAGTGGTGTTATGCTACGAAATAACATAGGATGAGGGATAAAAAGATGAGTGACCATTGAGTTAGGCCATGTCATGGGGTATGAGTTACCCATGATAGGAAATCTTTATTTTTAATGGAGGAGTTCCCTTTAAGTTTACGTTAAAGTGCTCTATTATAAAGAATCCCCCTAATTTCTGTTTGGTGTAATAGAAGCCCTAGATGTGTAAGGATAGTAATAGCCAAAGATGCTTCTATGAGCCCCCTATCTTGTATAATGGGTGAATGCTTCATTGAAAAGGTTGAAAATATAGAGTGATTATCTACTCTTGAATTGTAGTCATGGTTGAGATGAAGAGTCCTAAATTTTGAAATAGAGATGAAATTAAAGGCTATGATGATTGAGAAGAAGTGGTAAGGTGGGTGAATGGTTTGTCCATGTCTGGTTTGATGGCTGTAAGCAATGAAATACTTCTTTCTCCTCAAAAACTAGGTTTTATTTTTACTCTCATCTTGCCTAGCCCCATTTTTCAGATTTTCGGACCATCCACTGTTTTTTTCACTTTTTTTTTTGGTTTTTTTTCTTTCTTGACCAAACGACCCAATGGAAATAAATCTTTGCTGTCGGGCCTTTTTTGAGGTTACATATGTATCCAATGTATAATCAGGCTAGTTGTAGTTTGTGAGTAAAAATATGCACTTTAAACAAATAGATTTATTTATTTTTAAGGCTAGTCATAATCAAGCTAGTCTAATTTCTTTAGGCAAGCTTCTAGGTTACGGTGCCAAAAGAAAGGAACCGACATTAATGCTCAAACAATCCTTATGAAATCCCCAAGTGTGCATAGGTGATGAAGTTAGCTTGAATCATATTTCTTTTTTCTTCTGATTTTCAAGATTTTTTCTTCTTTTTTCCCCTTTTTCCTTCTTTTTCTCTTAGGGTAGGACCTTTTGGTCCGAACTTTTCTTTTTTTTTTTTGGATTGTTAATTTTGATATTGGTGTCACCTATAACACACTCCCACTCCTTGGTTGGGTCATATGTGGTTATGAAAGCAACATACTTATTTGAATGCTCCAATGGGTTCCAAGTAGGAATTTATTAGGGTTAACAAAGGACTAATGTAGGTTGTAAAACGTGGCCTCCTATCCTAAGCATGTCTGATGAATTTCATATTTACATGGATTAATTGAGCATTTAGGAGTCGTTTTAGGGTGTTAGTTTGCTTAATGGAATGATTTATGCCCATATTTGTACTATTACGCTTGGTTTTACTTGTTTTGAGCATATTTGCAGATATTAACTTTGTAATGCAAGTTATGTGACTAGAATGAAGACTTTGAGACCTTAGAAATCGAAAAAGGTAGCAAAAATAGTCCAAGACACCAAACACGGACAAACCATGCTTGATACCATGGCCTATAAAGTTCCACAAAGAAGCAGTAGATAAATCAAGAGAAAATGAGCGAACCAGAGTCCACCGTCGTCTGATCGTGGCAGTGCCCACGGTTCGTCCACAGTTCATCGTCAGCTCTATTTGCCTAAGTCAGCTTGATTTATTCACGGCTATTCAACTTCTAGGGGGTTTTTTTTATGTTTGCAGCGTTCATTTCTGCCATAAAAAGTCGATTTTGACTACTCCCTTGGCAACCCCATTCCATTCCACAATAATCCACACTCAAGCTAGGGTTTAGACTTCATTAGAGAGAGTTGAGAGCAAGTTGAAGGAGAAGATTTGCAAGGATTCTAGGTCGAGTTTGCATCCACCTAATACAAGCACGTATCGACTGAGCAATTCCTTTCCTTCCTCCTCTCCTTTGTCTTTAGATTTTTATGCTTTTCACATTAGTATTGATTTTTATGTTAAATTTTGAGTTGTTAATCTTAGAATTAGATTGAATTCTCGTGATTGAAGCAATTCTTGTTTTGATCTATAAGTGCTTTGGATTTGTTGGATTTATTTCATCAAGCCTGGAGTTTGAATTGATTGCAAGAAGTTTGATTATCTTCTTCCTTGTATTAGATATTGGGTGAAGTATTAAAAGGTGGAATCTGATATTGGAATCAACATATTTGACTTAATTGTGAGATGTCTTGGGAAAGAATACTGATCGAGAGACCTAAAATGATAATCGTGTGCCTAATGAACCTAAACTAATCAAGAATCCATGGCAATTGATTATTGATTTGGTTTGGATATTTCACTATGCCGTGAAAGAAGGCTGTGATACCCTGATTATTAGT
The DNA here is from genome assembly GCA_029747015.1 of Carnegiea gigantea. Lineage (NCBI taxonomy): Eukaryota > Viridiplantae > Streptophyta > Magnoliopsida > Caryophyllales > Cactaceae > Carnegiea > Carnegiea gigantea. The sequence goes on along the minus strand of JAKOGI010000513.1, from coordinate 343,189 downwards.
CTTGAATTTTCTCATTAAAGAGAAAGTGCTTGATCTATTCTTGAATCCGGCAATTGTTTGGTTGACTTAATTCCTTGAATATTTACCCATTAGATTAGATAGTAGATTAGTTTAATCTCAATCTCAAATTTCAATTTTCTTAGCCTATCTTAAGGGAACATAGCCTGATTGCTTGACCTAGTCCTTGTGAGAGACAACCTTGATTTGCTACAATGTTACCGTGTGCTTGCTGCCTTATTAAGTTTTTGCTGCGGTTGTCATGGACTAGTGTCAAATATTGGGTATTTCTTGATACGTTCAGCTAAGCACTTTGTTTTTCTTTGAAAAAAAACCCAAAAAAAATAAAAATTTTAAAAAATAAAAATTTTGAGAAAAAGACATTTGTCATTTGTCATTTTCTCCAATTCGAGTATGAATTATTATTGGAGTTATTTTAAATGATTAAATGCTTTTCTTTCTCAATGTGGTTATTGCGTGGGTAAATAGGAGATTTTGTATATTGTTGATGAGGGTGTGAATAGTAAAACCCATGCTTTTTTAGAGTATTGAGGTTTTCTTGTGCTAAAAGTGTTGATGAGGCATGGTATTTGCTTGAGTGGATTGCTTGTGGTTCATTTGAGTTTGAAAAGGCTAGTCGTGTTCTTGGATATTCTGTCCCTGATCCTTATGCATTCTATACTAGATCTTATTATGCCCCATTTTGGTGTGACTTGTGTAATTCTTTTGGCCATGCTATAAATTCATGTACTTATTATCATGATATACTCAACCTGACTTTGCATCACCCAGGGACAATACTAATGTTGTTATAGCCTTATCTGATTCATCCTTCCCTTTAACTCAGTGCATAGGACTCGAGGTGGGTGAGCCTTTTGGGGTTTTTGCTAGGTTTGACATTGTTGATACATGTTTTGAGTCAGAGGATATTTTTGATAAGGTGCATGATCACTCCTTTGGAGGTGTCGTGTGATCTATTTATAAATCAGGACTTTCCTAGCCTTTGTTATGATATTATTCTCTCCAATCCCCTTGATCACTCCCATGTTTCCTTTCTTTGTTCATTACCCTCTCCTTTCCCTGAGTATTACATTGATGTGCCTATTGATAATCTTATGAGTTGTGATGCTACTATGGATTTATGAGGATAATGTGTTTGATATGCTTAGTGGGAATGTTAATGGTTATGTATCCCTAGGTTACTGTAGAGGGTATGATCGCTCCATTGACCCTTATTATGTATACCTAGAGGGCTTGCCTAAGAACGTCCTATGGACTACATTCTTTAATCCTTCCTATGATTTTTCGAAGGTCTTTGATAAGATTAAGAGGATACTTATTGTCGTTGGTGTGATTTGGTTATTGCCTCTTACCTTGTATTTTCTAAATTGTGGTCCCATAAGTTTGATATGCTCCTGCGCATTTTAACGACATCTAATTTGATGGAATGAGTCTTAAAGTTGTGATGGAGTGGCTGACGCTTCATGTGCCCTGGTTATTAGGAGGCCTTAGCTTAGGTGTACCCAGCACCTCGCCTGGTGAAATTGGTCTCTTTTGTTTCCCATTTCCCTTCTCCTCATTTAATCCCTTTGAATAATGCTTTATCTAAGCATGGGGGATGTAATAGCCAGACCCTAAATCATGTTCATTTATTTAATTAAGTCGTGTTATTAATTTTTCGCATTTATTTCTCCTATTTAATCATCCCGGTTGGGAGAATTCAATTTTGGGCCCCACTTTGCAATTCAAGTTTCATTTACCGTAGTAATTTCAGAAAAATTGATAGTAGGCCTTGATAATTATGATTTAAAAAATTAAATTATTTCTCATGACATTACATTTAATTTCGAGTTTCGGAAAAAAAAAATTTAATTAATCGCACCCGGTTTGATTATTTTTTTCCCGAACCCAGAGCTCATTTAAGGCTAATTTCGGCCCAACAAGTTTCTAATCCATTTGCTTCGCTAATTACGATCATTAGGCCCTAATTACAATTAGCAAGATAATTTTAGAGCTAAAATCTCAGCCAAGTTTACTTAGATGAGTTTCATCCAAGTAAACTAAGCTAGCAAAGGCAAGGCTAGTCTTCCTGCTTTCCTTCACACAAGGCCATCTTCTTCTTCCTCTTCTCTCCCCTCCATGGCCACCACCACACCAGCCACCATAGCCGCCACCAGCCACCACCAGGTGGCCACCCCATCAACCACCATGCACCATCCAAACACCTCCCACATCCAGCTACACCTCCATCTCTCCCTTTTGATCACTAAGCAAGGTAAAAGTCTAGTATAATCAAATTTTATTCTGGATTTTTATGTTGGATTTGATTGTGGATCATTTATCTTGATATAAATAAGAGTTATTTTGATGTTTAATTGGTTGGATTGTGCTTGAAAGTAAGTAATGTTTGAAGTTGTTCATGATCATACAAGTTTAGGTAGTGATGATGGATTTTGATTGTTTTAAGTGAGATTTTGTGATCTTTGGTATTGGTAATGAACATCAAGATGTTTATGCTGATTTATATGAGTTGGAGAGTATTTTTAATGGATGGTTATGTGAAGAAAAGATTGAAAAATGTGATTATTAAGCAGTAAATAGACCTAAAATAGGGGTCAATTCGGGAGAAACCTGGTATGAATTGGCACACCAAAAGTCATAATTTCTGGTGGGTTGATAACTCAATGCCTTATCTTTCAATGGGATTTGGAATTACTTAATTCCGAGCTGTGTGGACAAAGGTATGATCAATTTTCGAAAACTGCGCAAAATTCATCAAAACTAGGAACAAACTGGAACAAGGAATCTTACAAAACAAATTGGTAATGATTGGCTCATTGAAAAATTGTATTTTTTGTGCGTGGATAGATCAAGGAGGTATCTTTCAAATGCCTATTGAATCACCTTAATCCGAGTTCTGTGGAAAAAGTTATGGTCATTTTGCTACGACTGTGCAGATTAGACTGAAATTATGCACGTCTGTGTTCTACCCTAATTTTAGGGACCTTACTACGTGAATCATACTTTGTTCCTAAATAAAGTTTTAGTAGACATTATGAGCTTTTCATATTGAGATTTTATATCTTAATTGGAGGTCGGGAGTGAAAGATATGGAGTTTCTAAAGTAGATCACCAAATGGTATTATGTGAAGAAAGAAATTAGTGCTTAACGGATCAAACTGAGGTTATTTGAACCTTTATGAATCTCAAAACACCCTTCATGGCATTAAACCTTCTATTATCCATTTGGAATCATTACACATTCTATTATCCATTTGGAAGCATTACACCTTCTATTATCCATTTCAGAAATATCATAAACCCATGTTTCATTTATATCAATTAAAATCTTTTCATTATCAGCTCAATCATTTTGATTTGATCTGTTGTGTTTCAATTTGTTGAATTTCAAGTTCAATAACCCTAACGGATTTATTATTTAGATCATTTTGGTTTAACTTGTCATATATTGAATTATTGGAATTGTGGAAGTCTTTTTAATTAATTAATTTCCATTAAAGTTACAAATTATATCAGTGAATATGGTTTACTAACTACATTTACCTATAATTACATTTCTTTAGTAGAATCGGGGCCTAGTCTATCATTTTCCATTGTGCATACGTATTATCAAGTGCAATATCATTTTAAGGACTTCAGGTACGGTCATTGCCTATATCTTTAAAAATCAGCACGTATTTATTGAAATTCTAATGTTTTGATAAGTACATCAATGAATTAGTTTAATCAGTAATTTATCGCATAATTAGTGACCCCATCAGTTATCAGTTACAGGGCATTGCCCTTAAGTTACCCGCGCAGCTTCAGGCCAGGTCCCCCAATCGGCTTGGCAGGTGTACACCTATCCATAGATCGTAACAGTATCAAGGGGTTCACTATCAGATAATAACTAGCAATGCAATTTTACATTCATCTCATTCCCTATTTTAACTTAAATTGAATTGCAAAGCAGCCGTCCAAAGAATTTATTCAGAGATTATTTAACAATACAGGAATCCATGTACTGAGTTTCGGCTCACAGTTCAAAATATTTTCATGTTTTCTTTTAGGCAAATGCTCAAGGAATCGCCCTAATGCTAACAAATCAGCTGAACAGAGTAAGTTAAGTAAGGAAATCTGGATGGATCAGCACTGATGCAGTATATGCATACTTTAACGCTGTATTTTGAATTCTTCAGTGGATGGAGATGTAGATTATGGTGAATTATTTTACTATGGTTTATGAACCTTGCATTGGTTAACACCTGATTGTAAATGGTTGATTACAAGTGAATGTATATGGTTAAGGTTATGCTTAATTATGTTATTTTTAGTACACTTACTTCAAGCCTTGTCCTTTGGACGACGGTAATGCCCTAATCATTGGGTTTATCAGTTATAATTGAGGAATTTATTAAGGAGATTATAAACAGTAAAACATGGTTAATTTAGAGGCATTACAGATTTGGTATCAGATCCAGGTTTGGATTTTCTTGATGGAATATGGAGTATGAAGAGTGGACTTAAGAGATCGAGAAAGTTGATTAGTGGGGATTTTTATGATATCAATGGAGATTTGTGACAATAATAATGTCTGCTTATCTCTCACATATTCTACTCGTATATTTTTCTTTGTCAGATGGGTCCATATAATGTGTATATAGTTTGGTCTCAAGCATCAGATTCGAGGGTGATTCTGAATAATAAGTTAAAGGTGACCCCATCCATTTAGGTATGTATGGTCATATTGTCCATATCTGTATGGCCATATGAGCCACCCATCTGAATGGTATATTATCCTTTTAGCTGGAATTGTTTCTTTTTGGGATGTAAACTCTTGTACTCCAGGCGTATGGCCCGTTGAGTTGTGGTCTCCGGTGTGTAACCGTTGAGCTTGATTTGATATCATTTTATACTTCTATTCAATGCATGGGATGTGATGTAAGGCTTTAAGTCTGAAAAATGGCCAGTTTGCAGGTGCAACTCTGCCCATTTCACCCCAGGAATTTAAGAATCACTAACACTCCTAGCCCTAGGGGTAGGGGTTGTTACAGATGTGTCCGATGAAGAGTCCTTGACTCATTTTGAGGTTAAATGCATAGGAAAAACTAAGTATGAGTAGAATACACAAGTTCAATCAACTTGACAGTCTTGATAAGTGCATAAGGACCGACCTTGAAGTAACTTTTGTCCATGATCAATATGATTTACGCAAGGGTTTTCCATCCCAATTTTAAGGTTGAGGAGATATCTTTCATATGAAACAATTTTCAAGTGGATTGGAGGTCATCTAGTTATTCAAATAGACAAATCAAAATCTGTAAACTGGACAGATTCCTAATGCACAAGGTCTGAGTTTAGCTCACTTGCAGCTTATGCATTCCATCAAATAGGGATGTTTTGGTTAGTCTATGTCAAAGTACAGAAAGTAAGCTTTCCAATGACCCATATTGTAGCACCTTTGGAGACCATTGGTTAATGAAATTCAGTCTAGAAGTCTGATGGTACAGACTATCCAAGTTAGTGGGTACATGCAACTTTGAGCATATGCTTCCTCATCATATGGGTGTCATTTTGTGCGTTCTTAGATTCAAGTGACAACTACTTTAACATGCTTTAATGATTACAGATATATTTTCTTCTATAACCCAAGGATTCCATCTAAGCGAGCTATAGAGGGTTCTTGAGGTAGTATCCCCTGAATTGTAGGAGTTTGGAAAGGCTTATTCTGTTATAGATAAGTTTTGAAACCATTGACTACCGACCATTCCATATAAGAGAAACTAAGGACACTTTAGAGAGACATTTTGCTTCAATTCACTGCAATTCAAGATTTGCTTAAATTGCTCAAACTCTTTCAAGTAGTCCATTGACTCCACCTCATGCTGTGAAGTAGATATTACTCTTAAAAATATGTCACTGCATTTTCTGGTAACATACCATTTACCATTGTCTTGGTTGGATTATCAACTATTTGGATAGTCCTCGCTTTGGCCAGGGGCTCAGTCTTCCTATCTTCATGGCATCTCCCCATCCAGTTGTAGCACCATTCACTCCAATGTCACATCTTCATCAGTTCTGGTCACTTTTACCTATTTTTAAGAGCCCAATTGCTGCTAGTAGCTGGATTATGATTGGGTTGCACCCATGTCAATAGATAATAACTTTGTAGCACGCTGGAATGCAAGGTAGATCTTAACTGTGCTTTGTATAAAAGGTTGATTGTTGTCCAACTTGTGGAATCCATTGCTAAGGGAAACGCAATGTGTCCACCCTTTCTGGCTGATTCAACCTCAGTTTTCTATTAAAGATTACTTACATAAAGCTTAAGTTTGATAATCAAAATCTTTACCGTGCAATTGGATTCCACCAGTGAGAAATTTTGATGGGTTATTGCCCCTTGGAAAAACGCCTTTAGTTGATTCAGGCTAAAGAACTCTAGAGTGGAAAGTATGGCCCAGTGGAACCTGAAGAATGGATTCGAGGAATGGAGAAAATTTTTACTGTAGTAGAGGTTCCAGGGGATAAAAATGTGAACATTGGAACATTTTATCTAACTGGTGAAACCGATATCTGGTGAAACTGATATTTGGTGAAACACTGTTAAGAATAAGCTCTGTGGCCTGACTTCACTTGGAGTAGATTTGTGGAAGAACTAACTACACCGTTTCGGATTACCAAGTGGGAACTAACAAATACACGTGGTGTGTTAATCCAGAGCACCTCATTGTTGCATGTTCCTGAAGATTGAAGGCTGTAGACAAGGGCTCTCACCTTCAAGGCCCGCAGTTATAGGAAAGGCTCATGTGTTGAGCAAGAAGGAAGTTTTCATCTCTGATACGGTAGTTACTGGAGCTTTCTTTTAGTGTAGAAGCCATTTTGTGTATTGATTGATTCAGTTGCCACTAATTCATTTATATACACATGATCTGCCATGCAAGTGAACCTTGAGAATAAGGAGGCAGAAACCAATTATAGATCAAGTTGCCCAATGACTCTAGAGTTGAGTGTTCTATCTCTCATAAACTTTATCAATTACTATCAGTGGGATAGTTTTTTCTGGAGTTCTAATTTAATTTGACTCGTTAGAATTTGATATTACTTTGGAAATGAGTTGGTTGTGTACTTATGGGGTCAAGATAGATTGTGAGGACCCTAAGGTTATTTCAAGATGTGAACAAGGGAGATAAATATGTTACATGGGCAAAGAGAGGAAAAATCTATCCCTTAAATTTTGTTACGAAAACAAGTGAGCCCTTATGTCAAGGTCATATTGGCTATCGATGTCATGCTGTTAACATTCATCCTAAGAAAGAAAAAGCAGAAGATATCCCTATAGTTTGCGAATTTAGAGATGTTTTCCTGAAAAGCTATTGGGACTGCCCTATAGAGGAAAATTGACTTTAAGATCGAGTTAATCCCTAATGCTAACCTATCTCCAAAACCCCATATCTTATGACCCCAATTGAGCTTAAAGAACTGAAGATTCAGCTAGAGGAGTTATTACAAAAAGTATTCATCTGACTAAGTGTGTCACCATGGAGTGCCCCAGTTATATATGGACCACAGAGAGCTAAACAAGATCACATCAATTGAGCTTAAAGAACCTTGAAGCTATATATGGACCACAGAGTGCTAAACAAGATCACATCAACAATAAATACCCATTGCCCAAGTGAATGACTTGTTGATCAACTGCAAGGACCAAGAGAGTCTTTTCCAAGATTGATTTGCGGTTGGGGTACTGTCAACCTAGGATTAGACTTCAAGACAACCCCAAGACTGCACTAAGGACCATGTTTGGGTCACTATGAATTCCCTGTGATGCCTTTTGGCCTAATCAATGGCTCTGTAGCCTTTACGGATCTTATGAATAGAGTTTTAGACCATATCTAGACAAGTTATGGTGGTGTTTATAAAAGACATCTTGAAATACTCCAAGGACAGAGATGAGCATACTGTTCATTTGAGGATAGTGTTACAGACCTTGAAGGAACATCAATTACATAGCAAATACAAGAAGCATGAGTTCTGGTTAGAAGCAATGATATTTTTGTAGCATATGGTTTCAAGGGAAGAAATTGTGATTGATTTGCAAAAGGTGAAAGCAGTTACAAAGTGCCCAACACCTACCGATGTACTGAGACTAAACACTTTTTAGGTTCAGCAGGGCATTATCAAGTTTCAGGAGGAATTTGTCAAATATTATCTTCCCTTACCGATAGGTTGCCGAACGTTGCAAGGTTAGCAAGAAGATAAACTAGTAGCTCATGCCTCCTAACAACTCAAGCTCTATGAGAAGAATTATCCTACACATGATCTGGAGTTAGCAGCTGTAGTTTTTGAACTGCAAATTTAGAGACACTACTTATATGGGATACCATGCAAAATCAATATCGATCATCAAAGTTTGACGTATGTCTTCACTCAGGAGAAGCTCAATCTGAGACAAAGGTGTTGATTAGAACTGCTTAAAGATTTCAACTTGCAGATCCAATATCAATCAAGAAAGGGAAATGTTGTGGTAGATGCCGTGAATAGGAAGGCACAACATACCATGAATACTATAGTGATTACTCAGTTGAACCTCTTGAGAGAGCTTGAGGACTTGGACATTCCATTAGTGTCGCACTGGAACGTGAATGTTTAATTGTTGGCACTTACCTTACAGCCCTCCCTAATAGAGGAAACCAAAGTGAATTAAGATAGTGATCCTGAGCTTTAAAGAATAAAGCACAATCTTACGAAAGCAGATCCTAGAGGAGACTCACAACACTCACTACTCGGTGCATCCCGGGGATACCTAGATGAGCAGAGATGTGAGGTAATATTTTTGGTAAAATAATATGAAAAGAGAAATTGCAGAATATGTGGATAAATGTCTTATTTGCCAAAAGGTCAAAACAGAACACCAGCACCCTGTAGGTGAATTGAGACCTATTGAAATTCCCACTTGGAAGTGGGATTCAATTTCAATGGACCTTGTCATGGGATTCCCTTGGATATAGTGTCTGATAGAGATCAGAAATTTCAAGCCTGTATTGGCAAGCACTTCAAAGAGCATTTAGAAGTAGTTTGAACTGTCGTAGTTCTTATCATCTTAAATGGGTGACCAGGCATCTAAAAATATCAATGGATCCAACTCTTCTAAGTTGGAGCCTATAGTACTTCATGACTAACAATCAACAGTTGCATTTGAAGAAAGTATGGAACCCCCAGCTGTCGACGTTGTGAATATCAGGATAAAATGACGGCAGACATTGACAACAAAATCATCTTTTGTGTCATGATGATCTTCTTTAACATTTAATAAGGTGACATATCTTAGAAGACTTTTGAAATCATATTATTGGAATCAGTAGAAAAGCTATGTTGATAAAAGTAGGAGATTCCTGGAATTTCAGGTATATGATAAGGTTTTTCAGAAAGTTTCACCAACAAAGGGTGTAAAGAGGTTGAACTGCAAACTAAATTGCAGTCAAGATCTTTTAGACCATGTCAGTTTATTGAAAGGCCGAATTACATAGCTTGTCTACCAGGTCTGCCTATATAGCTCAAACACCTGTATGACGTGTTCCTTGCCTCACAACTCAAACAGTGCATTTCATATCCTAATCACGCTGTCATAATCAAAAAGGTCTTGTGCTTCAAGAGCACCCAGTCTAGATATTAGATCATAGGATTCAGTAGTTAAGCATCAAGCAGATATCTCTAACCAAAGTACTTTGGGCAAAGCATACCTCCTCAGAAGCTACTTGAGAATCTGACGAAGAAGTGAAAGCCAAGAACCCATATCTATTTGAGATAACATTGCATGTTTTAACAAAGTTCATAAGTTTCGAGGATGAAACTCTTTAAGGGGGGAAGGCTGTAATAGTCCGACCCTAAATAATGTTCATTTATTTAATTAAGTCGTGTTATTAATTTTTCACATTTATTTCTCTCATTTAATCATCCCGGTTGGAAGAATTCAATTTTGGGCCCCACTTTGCAATTCAAGTTTCATTTACCGTAGTAATTTCGTCAAAATTGATGGTAGGCCTCGATAATTATGATTTAAAAAATTAAATTATTTCTCATGACATCACATTTAATTTCGAGTTTCAGAAAAAAAAATTTAATTAATCGCACCCGGTTTGATTTTTTTTTTTTCGAACCCAGAGCTCATTTAAGGCTAATTTTGGCCCAAGAAGTTTCTAATCCATTTGCTTCACTAATTACCATTATTAGGCCCTAATTACAATTAGCGAGATATTTTTGGAGCTAAAATCTCAGCCAAGTTTAGTTGGGTGAGTTCCATCCAAGTAAACTAAGCTATCAAAGGCAAGGCTAGTCTTCCTATTTTCCTCCACACAAGGTCATCTTCTTCTTCCTCTTCTCTACCCTCCATGGCCACCACTACACCAGCCACCATAGCTGCCACCAGCCACCACCAGGTGGCCACCCCATCAACCACCATGCACCATCCAATCACCTCCCACATCCAGCAACACCCCTATCTCTCCCTTTTGATCACTAAGAAAGGTAAAAGTCTAGCCTAATCAAATTTCGTTTTGGATTTTTATGTTGGATTTGATTGTGGATCATTTATCTTGATATAAGTAAGAATTATTTTGATGTTTTAATGGTTGGATTGTGCTTGAAAGTAAGTAACGTTTGAAGTTGTTCATGATCATGCAAGTTTAGGTGGTGATGATGGATTTTGATTGTTTTAAGTGAGATTTTGTGATCTTTGGTATTGGTAATGAATATCAAGATGTTTATGCTGATTTATATAAGTTAGAAAGTGTTTTTAATGGGTGGTTATATGAAGAAAAGATAGAAAAATGTAATTATTAAGTAGTAAACACACCTGAAATAGGGGTCACTTTGGGAGAAAACTGGTATTAATTGGCATATCAAAAAATCATAATTTCTGGTTATCGATAGCTCAATGAGTTAGCTTTCAATAGGATTTGGAATTACTTACTTCCGAGTTGTGTGGACAAAGTTATGATCAATTTACGGAAACTGTGCAAAATTCATCAAAACTGGGAACAAACTAGAATAGGGAACCTTACAAAAAAACACTGGTATTGATTGGCTCACTAAAAAATTGTGATTTTTGTGTGTGGATAAATTTCAAATGCCTGTTGAATCACCTTAATCCGAGTTATGTGGAAAAAGTTATGGCCATTTTGCTACGACTGTGCAGATTGGATTGAAATTGTTCACGTCTGTGTTCTACCCCAAGTTTAGGGACCCTACTATGTGAATCATACTTTGTGTCCTAAATAAAAGTTTTAGTAGACATTATGAGCTTTTCATATTGAGGTTTAATATCTTAATTGGAGGTTGGGAGTGAAAGATATGGATTTTCTAAAGTAGACTATCAAACGGTATTATGTGAAGAAAGAAATCAGTGCTTAACCGATCAAACTGAGGTTATTTGAACCTTTATGAATCTCACAACACCCCTCATGGCATTAAACCTTCTATTATCCATTTGGAATCATTACACATTCGATTATCCACTTGGAAGCATTACACCTTCTATTATCCATTTTAGAAATATCAGAAAGTCATATTTCATTTACATCAATTAAAATCTTCTCATTATCAGCTCAACATTTTGATTTGATCTATTTTGTTTCAATTTGTTGAATTTCAAGTTCAATAACCCTAACTGATTTATTATTTAGATCATTTGGTTTAACTTGTCACATATTGAATTATTGGAATTGTAGAAGTCTTTTTAATTAATCAATTTCCATTAAAATTAATATTATGTCAGTGAATATGGTTCACTAACTGCATTTACCTATAATTATATTTCTTTAGCAGAATCGGGGCCTAGTTTATCATTTTTCATTGTGCATATGTATTATCAAGAGAGATATCATTTTAAAGACTTCAGGTATGTTCATTACCTGTATCTTTAAAAATCAGCACGTATTTATCGAAATTGTAATGTTACATCAATAAATCAGTTTAATTAGTGATTTATCATATAATTAGTGACCCCATTAGTTATCAGTTACAGGGCATTGCCCTTAAGTTACCCGCGCAGGTTTAGGCCAGGTCCCCCAATCGGCTAGGTAGGTGTACACCTATCCATAGATCGTAACTGTAACAAGGGGTTCACTATCGGATAATAGCTAGCAATGCAGTTTTACACTCATCTCATTCCCTGTCTCAACTTAAATTGAATTATAAAGCGAACGCCCAAACAATTTATTCAAAGATCATTTAACAATACAGGAATGCATGTACTGAGCTTCGGCTCACAGTTCAAAATGTTTTCATATTTTGTTTTAGGTGGATGCTCAGGCAATCACCCTCATGCTAGCAAACCAGCTGAACAGAGTAAGTTAAGTAAGGAAATCTGGATAGATCTGCAGTGGTGCAGTATATGCATACTTTAACGCTGTATTTTGAATTCTTCAGTAGATGGAGATGTAGATTATGGTGAATTATTTTACTATGATTTATGAACCTTGCATTGGTTAACACCTGATTATAAATGGTTGATTATGAGTGAATGTGTATGGTTAAGGTTATGCTTAATTATGTTATTTTTAGTACACTTACTTCAAGCCTTTTCCTTTGGACGGCGGTAACGTCCCAATCATTAGGTTTATCAGTTATAATTGAGGAATTTATTAAGGAGATTATAAACAGTGAAACATGGTTAATTTAGGGGCATTACAGGGGAAGGGTAGTTTCATATTTTCTTTTTTTTTTTATTTGCATACTTGTTAGAGCATGTAGTTTTAGATTTGTTTTCGTTTGCACTAGTGTGTTGCATTTAGCTGCATTTAGGTTTTCATATAGGATTGCATGCAGGGATGGTGTGGATTGGTTTGATATAACCTCCAATGATGATTCTTTAGCACAATAGCTTTCATAAACTTGAGTAACTCTTGATGTGTAATCCCTTTTGGTGCTAAAATTTATGAAGGATTTGTGAATGTATCTTGTTTTGACCCTTGTCTTGATTGAGAACCTTGTTATCTCTTGAAGTCTTAAGCACTAATGTTGGTGCGTGATAGCCATTTTATGAGCTAATTGAGACTTTGGTAGATATCGTGTGAGACCTTGAGCCTTTTGTGAACTAATTCAAAATATTTAATCTCATGTTCTTTCGTGTGTGTGACTCTTCCATGTTGCATCTCTAGCACTTGCGTAGATTCTTGTTCAAAACTATGGTCGCATGTGCATAATTGATAAAATGATAGAGGTATTCTTTTTTAAAACATTTTAGCCACATGGCCAAATAATCTACCCCTCAGTCACATGTTAATCCATATGCTGGCCCCATTAAGCTTATAACCCTTTTCTTGTTGTGATCCCTTCCATTATAGCCCTTAGCCGTACTCATATTCCTATCCTTTAGCCAATTCTGTGGAGCATCACTTCAACTTTATTTGTGGGAAGCTTATCAGGCCAGTTAGGGTTATTGGTTGCTTGGTATGTTGGCTTGATGAAGGGATGATGGTATTATAGATTTGAAGTGTTCCCCTTATGCTTATATATTTTGTGTATGTATGTCACCAATTATGAATTCACAATTGGTGGTCCTAGGACTTTCATAATTAAATTTTATTTCATCTTCCCAGAGCAAAAAGAGAAAAAAGGAAAAAAAAGTGAAAAATCATGTTGACAAAACGACAAATGTATAAAAAAGGGGAAATAATGAATATGTGATTGGCGTTGGGCATGTAACTAAGTTGGGTTTCCTTCTTTGTCAACTCATTCCATACGTGATTCATTGGGTATGCTCAATGTATTGTTGGGGTTTGGAGTGTTGGTAACTTTATGGTTTCTTGGTACCTTGTTGGTTGCTCCCTAGTCATTTGGCTACATAACTCCACATTGCCTAAATTTAGTAGTCCCCTCCTTTCCCTTAACCGTTTTAGCCCACATTACAACCCAAGTAAAGTCCTCTTTATTGTTATGTGTGCATTACATTTTTAGTGGTGGAGAATTTGAGAGTCTTGGCAAGCTTATGGTAACTTACATATGTGAAATGAGTCTTGAGTAAACCCATACTATATTTTAAACACATGAGTGAGAGTGATTCACATTTCCCTTAAATTGTGGTTCTACTAGTCTATTTGGCTCTCCAATTCCTTATGCTTGCATGATGTGCTTTGCGGTCCTTTAGGAGTGATCAAGTTTGATATCTGGCTTAGGGTCGTATATTTCTTTGAAAACATTCACCTTCTCCTGATTTTGAAATATCTTAGGCACTATTTGGGTTTGTCATTGATTGATATTCTTGCATCTGATGTGCTATCAATTGCCTAGTTTGAAGAGGATGTTATGTTTTTAAGTCCTAGATGCACCTTTCCTTGTTGGTTTTATCTAATGTTTGCTTGAGGGCAAGCAAAGGTTTAAGCATGGGGGAGTAATGAATGCCATATTTTCATGGATTATTTGAGCATTTGGGAGTCGTTTTAGGGCGTCCGTTTTCTTAATGGTATGATTTATGCCATTATTTCTACTATTACGCTTGGTTTCTCTTATTCTGAGAGTATTTATAGATTTTGACTTTGTAAGCCAAGTTATGTGAGCAGAATGAAGATTTTGAGGTCTTATAGATTGAAGTAGGCAGAAAAAATGGCCCAAAGACACCCAACACGGACAAACCGTGGTTAGTACCATGGCCCATAAGGTTTTAGGAAGAAGCAACAGAGAAATCAAGAGAAAATGAGCGAACTAGAGTCCACCACGATCCGTGATTAGCTCTGTTTCCCTGAGTCAGTTTGATTTCTTCGCGGCTATTCGACTTCTAGGCATTTTTTTTATGTTTACCGCCTTCATTTCTGCCATAAAAAGCCAGTTTTGACTACTTCCTTGGCAACCCCATTCCATTCCATAATAATCCACAATCAAGTTAGGTTTTAGACTTCATTAGAGAGAGTTGAGAGCAAGTTGAAGGTGAAGATTTACAAGGATTCCAGGTCGAGTTTGCATCTACCTAATACAAGCACGCATCGACTGAGCAATCCCTCTCCCTTCTCTTCTCTTTTCTGTTTAGATTTTTATGCTTTTCACATTAGTATTAATTTTTATGTTAAGTTTTGAATTGTTAATCTTGGAATTAGGTTGAATTCTCATGATTGAAGCAATTCTTGTTTTGATCTAAAAGTGATTTGGATTTGTTGGGTTTATTTCATCAAACCTGGAGTTTCAATTGCTTTTAAGAAGTTTCATTGCGTTCTTGCTTGTATTAGATATTGGGTGAAGTACTAAATGGTGAAATCTAATGTCAGAATTACCATATTTGACTTGCTTGTGTGATCTCTTGAGAAATAATACCAATCGAGAGCCCTAAAATGATAATCGTGCACCTAATGAACCTAAACTAATCGAGAATCTATGAGAATTGATGATTGATTTGAATTTGGTATTTCACTATGCCTTGAAAGATGGTTGTGATATCTCGATCATTGGTCTTAAAATTTCCTAATTAAAGAGAAAGTACTTGATCTATTCTTAAATCGAGTAATTGCTTAAGTTGACTTAATTCCTTAAATATTTAGCCATTAGATTAGATAGTAGAGTAGTTTAATTTCAATCTCAAATTTAAATTTTCTTAGCCTATCTTAAAGGAACATAGCCGGATAGCTTGACCTAGTCCTTGTGGGAGATGACAATGGTTTGCTATAATGCCACCATGCACTTGTGGCCTTATTAATGTCCCTTAAAATTGCATGACTTATTAGAAAGAAATTTCTGATATTTTTCCTTTTTCAAATGATGGATTGAAATCCTTAGTCACTTTTTTATTTCTTCCCTCTCTTTTTTGCCTAGCTTGCTTTTTCAGGTTTTCAAGCTATCCCTTATGTCTATCTCTTCTTTTTCTTTTTTTTTAAAAACCTTGGATTCATCATCAGCCAAATGCATTCTAGAAAAGTGAACATAAAATTATGCAAAAGAACTAACAGAGGAGATAATTTTATTAATAAATTAATTCTACATCAAACTTGGAAAAGAAATTGAATGGCTCTAAGACTCAACAGAACTATAAGCCAAGTATAACATGAGCTTAAGATACATCATACCTTCTAAATTCAAGAGAACTCAAGACTTTATGTGTGGAGGCTTTCCATCATAGTTATCTCATTGTCCATGACATATAAGGATATATTAACCTTAGATTTGGATCCATCCACATTTGCTATGTAGATAGATGGGTCCCACTCTTCTCTTTGGTGGTCTGAAATCGCTAGAATGCTATCATGCAAGCGAAGTAGGTTGCTGGCCTTGTTGGGTACTTGGGCTTGGTTGGTTCCAAAGGCATGTATTTGGTGTAGCAATCTCGAGCATGCACCTCCTTACTTATGAAGCCCTTGTCTTTCTTATCCCTATTCTAATTATTGCCTTCTAATTATTAGTAGCTTTTGTGCATATTTCTCTAGCCAGCTCTTCTTCTACAAGCATGCCAACATTTATTAATGTTGTGAAGTTGTCAAATGTTGTAAACATTAGATGTTTCCTATAGATGAGTTGAATGTTTCTGATAAACAATCTCATTTGATCAACCTTTTAAGGGTTGGTCCACCATATAGACGACCTTTGCCCTCCGTTGGTTAAGAAAGCCAGAAAAGTCTTCCTTTTCCTCATGTTGAATCGTTTCCAGGTCCCTAAGTGTAACTAGTAGGTTAGCATTATATGAATACTGACATGGAAATTCCTTACAAAGATCATTCCAGTTTATAACCTTTTGTGGGTCTATAGTATCATACCATCTCGCACATCCTTGTCGAGTGTCCAAGAAAATATGATGTGGAAGATTCTTTCTCAATTCCTTTTAAAGCCATTGCATCAAGAAAATTCCTCATATGATGGTAATGATTTTAAGTCCCATAGAACTTCATATCTTGCATAAGGAATTTTGGGGGTAATTGTCCTTTTTTGGATTGAAGTGAATCCCACATAATCATTAAAGTAATGGTTGAAATGGAAGATTCCTCAAGTAGTTGTTCTATTTGATCTAATCCTGGATTGATTTAAGGAGTGTTGTTTCCCTTTTTCTTCTTCCCTCTTCTTATCATCTTTCTCTCCTCCGTTATGAGGTTTCTCACTCCCATCCAGTCTAGTTTGCATTTTGTCCATCATTTTCATGAGTTAAGCCACGTCGTTACCTCCTACCATTGGGATTGGTTAAGTGTTGGACTTTGAGTGGGATTTTGACTTTTGATCCAATAGGTGGAGTTCGCTTAGACTCTTATTGAGATAAAAATCTCCCGGTTGTGGACTCGGCTCATATATCTTCTTAGTCTTCGCTATCCTAACCAATAACACAATAGTTTAGAGGAACGATGTAATACCCATGTGCTTTATATTCCATTAAGTTGTTCGTAATACCTTTTTACGTTATGAAAACCATATTTTATTAGCAATATAAGTTAAAATTATTGACGTGCTTATGTGAGCGATGATTTTATTAAAAAGAATATTTTTGTCGCCCGTAATAATATTATTATTATTAGTTTTGAAAATCTTTCAAAGATTTCTAATAAGCGCTATTAACGATTACTAACGAGTATTAAATCGATTAGAAACTCGAACATGATTAGGTCGTTAACCTTAGATATAGTTCGATGTTTATTAAATCGAACCTGACTGTATTTGGGAACAAGTAGTCAATGAAATGTTATATGATCAATTTGGGTTTAGAATTCGGGTTACAAATTAGACTAGCGGTATCGAATATGAGTCAGTTTGGGACAAAAAAATAATAGAAGAGGGGCATTTTTGTAATTTTTCTAACCCCTTTCCTCTTTCCCCTCCTTCCCATCGCGGCCCCCCCCCCAGAACCTGACATCCCTCTCTCTCCTCCATTCTTCCTCTTCCTCCTCTCGTTCTCCACCATACACCACTAGATAAGCTCGAATTCGAGCAGATTTTTGACGCACACCCTTGCATAACTCACCCATTCGACCTCCCCTACAAGTTAACCACCATTTGGCGCGAATCTGGGCAGAGTTTTGAGCAAACCAACCACGTTTTCGGCGGTTCTGGGCGCCGAATCGGAGCTTGAACTCACACCCCAGGTATGGCCATGCAATTCACCTCTTAGTTGCTTCAATTTTCTATAAATCAGGGTAGAAATCGCTGTTTGCAAACCCCAATTCAACCTCAAATCAGTAAGTGAGTTTGGGTCTGTTTTAGGGTTTGAATTTCGGGAATTTGGGCGCGATTTGGATACTGCTCGAGGGTGGGTACAAGAGGCAAAGGATTGGAGTTGTTCGATCCCTTAAAGTTGAGCCCGTAGCCGTGAATCGAACCTCTAGCTCGAATTCAAGGTGAGAGATCCTTTCCTCCTAAATTACTATTATTTTCAATGAGTTTAACTAAATTTAGTTAGTG
Source organism: Carnegiea gigantea (assembly GCA_029747015.1). Lineage (NCBI taxonomy): Eukaryota > Viridiplantae > Streptophyta > Magnoliopsida > Caryophyllales > Cactaceae > Carnegiea > Carnegiea gigantea. The sequence continues at coordinate 324,832 of JAKOGI010000513.1, read as the reverse complement.
CAGGTTGATTTTGAAGTTAGAGATCAGTTTGGGCAAATTTAGAATTGAGATTGAGGAATTAAGAACATGGTGCTGATTTCGGGTCATTTTGATGTCAAATTGATGCTAAATGATAATAACCAGACAGTAGAAAAATGTTTAATGTACGGAATGTTAGCATAGCGCTGTGATTCCAATAATGTATTAGTTCGAATTCCGTTTTGAAGCTTGAGGATGCCAACTGAAGTAATTATGGAATGAACTAAATTGCATCTAAAGGTTACGGTTATATCAGTTTGGGCATGTTAATGGTCTATTCATTGTAATTACTATGAGATATTATGTCTATGATCAATGGTTTGCGAACAAGAAAGTAATCGTCTTTAAAAAGAAAAGATCATTTACAAAGTTTATTTTACATGTTTGAAAATGCTTTTAAGTTTGTCAGCCGTCTATTTGCTTGTAAGGATGTCTAAGGTGTAAAAAGGTCATAAATCGTCAAACTATTTAGATAGTGACTCGACTGAATAGTGAATAGGGTTAGGAAGTTTAAAAGTGAACTAAAAGTGAATTTGAAAATGTTTAAAGCATTGGTTTGTTTATAAAACTCCTTGTGTTTAAAAGAATTTAAACGACCTGGAAAAGAACACCTTAAGGTGCTAATTATGAAGTTTAGCTAATTTATATAATAGTTGATTGCTTAGGTCTCTATTGAGTTTCAAGCTACGAGCATGTAAAACTATTATGTTTTAAGAAGCATTCACGTTGAAAGTTTACGAAGGAAACTTGTTTACCTTAAAAACGAGCCAAGTACCTTAAGTTTTCGAATAATAACGAGTTTGGAACGTTTTAAGCCTTCAGTTTACTCTCACGCCCTCCTTTGAGTTTAAAAAGGGGGTTAAAACCAGTTGTAAAATGACAATTGAGCATTTTATTACGAACCTAGTTTGAGTTAAACGCTAACTAAATACTTTAAATTCCAAATGGATTTCGTTTTACGAATTGACAAGCGTATTACGTTATTAAGAAACTTTTGAGTTAAAAACAAAGTTGTTTTACAATTTATCAAGAAGCTCTCAAGTTAAAAACAAAATCGTTTTACAATTTAGCAAATTAATTACGTTTACAAGAAGTATTTAAGTTAGAAACTAAGTCGTTTTACAATTTAGTAAACGTATTATGTTCATAAGAAGCTTTTAAGTTAGAAACAGAATCTTTTTACGAACTAGCAAACATTTTACACCTATAAGAAGCTTTTAATTTGAAAACTAAGTCGTTTTATGATCTAGTAAACGCATTACGTTCATAAGAAGCTTTTAAGTTAGAAACGAAATCTTTTTACGAACTAGCAAACGTTTTACACCTATAAGAAGCTTTTAAGTTGAAAACTAAGTCGTTTTACGATTTAGTAAACGTATTACGTTCATAAGAGGCTTTTAAGTTGGAAACGAAATCTTGTTACGAACTAGCAAACATTTTACACCTACAAGAAGCTTTTAAGTTGAAAACAAAGTCATTTTACGATTTAGCAAACTTATTACGTTTATACAAAACTTATAAGTTAGAAACGAAGTCGCTTGACGAATTAGGAAACGTATTACATTTATAAAAAGTTTTTAAGTTAAAAGTAAAGTCATTTTACATATTAACCAAGCTTATTATATTTATAAGAAGCTTTTAAATTTAAAGCGAAGTTGGTTTACGTATTAACAAGCTTATTACGTTTTTAAGAGGCCTTTATGTTTCAAAAGAAGTCGATTTACGTGTTAATAAACTTATTACGTCTATAAGAAGCTTTTAAGCTATTTACGAAGTCAATTTACGAGTTAGCAAACTTATTCTGTTTATACGAAGTTTTCAAGCCAAAAATGAATGAACTACAAACATTTCAAAAGGTTATGATCGTTTTGTTTAAAAGTAAGATTTCAGCAAAGTAAGTATCTAAAGAAGAGAAATGTAATGTGATTTTAAAGGCTATGAGACTGCTAGGCAAGTGGCCAGACCTTGAGGGTGCGAACTGGACGTAAAGATGGCATGAGCTGTTTCCGCCTAAGGTAATGTTGGGAGCTGGATGCAAAGATGGCGTGAGCTGTTCCCGGGAGCTGGACTCAAGATATGATTATCTTGGTGTGAGCTGTTTCCTAATGTGTGACACGTAAGAAAACCTTGAGGGGGACTGGACTCAGGATATGATTATCCTAGTATGAGCTATTGCCCCACAGAGGACAGCATCGAGGATAGAGGTGCCCTGCTAAGATGCGTTTTGGCCAAAAGTTAAGTACATATACCCTGGGAATAACATAGATTAAGAGTGACGATCTTACTTAAGGGCGGTGTTGACCTCCCTAGCCAGCACAATAAGATGTTTTTATGTTATAAGTAAGTTCCTGAAAAATAGGAGATCTGGCTTTTTGGCATTCTAAGCAGTTTAGAAAAGAAAAGAAGTTCTTTTAAAGAAATACGAGCATCAAGATGCCATGTAAAGCATTTTTAAGAAAAGAAGAAAGCTTTCAAATGTACGTAACCTGCATATATTTTATGAATGTATTCTGAATATAGTTTAAATGAAATTTCAAATGAAGTATAGTTGCATTCTAGTAATGCATCGTACATTCAAACTTTTCAATGTGCATATTCAATGAAAGAATGTTTCTTGCTAAGTCTTTCTTACCAGTTTAGATGTTTTGAGTGCTTTGAGAAAGAATTATAACTCTTCAAGAAGTTCGCATGAATTATAAACCACTCTTGGAATATATAAAGAGTACTACGTTTTCAAAAGTATGTTTGAAAGCTTCAAACTCAATCCTTGTTGCTTGTTTGATTATGTGCCTAACTATTTGTTGGTAGGGAAGCTTGGCCGTTCAGGGCCTAGAAACGAGTTGAGGGATTAGAATGAAGTTTTAAGGGTGGTGATCTTTCCTAGGGGATTTTGATTGCCTAATATGAGAGTAAAGTATGAATGCATGATATGTGGCTATTATTAGTATTATTGCCTGCAACTGTTTTAGGTTTTAAGGAGTATGGAAATTCTCGCTGAGCGTGTGGTTGCTCATCCTTTTATTATTCCCCTTTCTCCCAGGTTCAATTTGAGCAGGTATAAGGGGTCCTTTGAAGTTGTTTTGATGCGGACCCCTTAGAAGTCTCTGACAGCTTTGCAAAGTATCTGAAGCCTACCACATTGTAAATTTTCAAGTTTATTGTTGTATGTGAAAGCATGTAGCCATCTCTGTCCCTCTATATGTAGCATTCTAACCCTTGTTTTAGTTGTTTGATCATTAGTGATCCGGACGAGTGGCCCGAGGCAATGAACTGGGATTATTTTAGCATATGTTATACCTTATTACCAGCTTACAAGTACCCTTAGCTGAGCTAAGACTCTAAAATGTTGCTAAAACAGGGGAAACTCTGGCAGTTTTATTTTAGAATGATTATCTAATTGCTAATCCAAACCCTCGATCTTCTGGTGGGGGACATTGGAACCCAGGGTAGGCGAACCTGTGTTAACGTGAAACCAACTGAAAGCCTTATTGGACGCTCAATATTACCCTCAAGGCGTAAGAAGGATTAAGGAACAAGAGTTCTTATGCTTGAAGCAAGGAGAAATGAGCATAATAGATTGTGCAGCGACGCCCAATGAGGTGAGCCGATTTGCACCAAATTAAGTGGACACTGAAGACATGAGAATGGACCACTTCGAATAGGGATTAAGAGGAAAAGTGAAACAGATAATAGCATGATATACTTATGACAGTTCCTAAGAAATGTACCAGAAGGCCGTGAAAATGGCACGCATCATGAGCAAAATCGAGATTGAGAATAGAGAGAATGACCGAGTAAAGGAGGAATTTGGCCCTAGAGGAGCCCCTAGAGGATCCAATTCTCAAGGAAATAGAAACTTTAGGAGGTTTAAACATGGGATGAAACAGGATAAGGGGAAGTAAGCTGTCCAAAGGAAACCAAGGAAAACCTACAGCCGGTGTGGATGTTAGCACCCTGGCCTATACAGAAGCTTTATGGGCTCATATTTTGAATATGGTGATATAGGTTACAAAGCCGCTAATTTCCCAAGGGCCACGTGGAATAATCAGGGTAGTATTCAGAGATCTGGAATGGTAATCAACCCAACAGCACAACAAGGTCACCCTCCAGCTTGTGTTTTCCCAGGAAACAATAGAGACCGTAAGAAACCTCAAGCAGGAGGTCGGGCATTCTGATTGGAAGCAGATTCCACTAAGGCATTACCATGTACTCCTCCTATTAACCATCTTTATGCTCGTAATTTAGTTGATTTTTAATGTTACCTAGTCATTTGTAAACCCGAGAATCACAAAGAAGCTAGTCAGTAAGCTTGACGAAATGGAAGCCCAACTCCTTATGTCTATCCTTTGAGAACTAATCATCATATTGATCTTACCTTTAGAGATTATGTTGTTATAGCTCAAGGAAAAATCCATTGACTAGGTAGGACTAGACAACTAAGGAGGGAATGTTACTTTGGAGACAGAGTGGATAGCTAAGCATGAAGTAGGTCGGGATTGTGAAAGGAGTGCGGGAGAAGTTCACCCCCATTATTTCCAATAAGTAAGCAATTTCGAGGACGAAATTCTTTTAAGGGGAGAAAGTGCAATACGCACGTGTTTTATACTCCGTTAAGTTGTTCGTAATGCCTTTTTGCGCTATGAAAACCGCATTTTATTAGCAATATGAGCTAAAATTATTGACGTGCTTATGTGAGCGATGATTTTACTAAAAAGAATATTTTTATTGCCAGTAATAATATTATTATTATTAGTTTTGAAAATCATTCAAAGATTTTTAATAAGCTCTATTAACAGTTATTAACGAGTATTAAATCGATTGGGAACCCGAATACAACTAGGTTGTCAACTTTAGATATAGTTTGATGTTTATTAAATCGAACCTGGCTGTATTTGGGAATAAATAATCCATGAAATGTTATATTATCGATTTGGGTTTAGAATTCGGGTTACGAATTAGACTAGTGGTATCGAATATGAATCAGTTTGAGACCAAAAATAATAGAAGACGGGCATTTTTGTAATTTCGCTAACCCCTTTCTTCCTTCCCCTCCTGTCCGTCGTGACCCCCCCAGAACCCGACATCCCTCCCTCTCCTCCATCCTTCCTCTTCCTCCTCTCGTTCTCCACCATACATGCACCAGACAAGCTCGAATTCGAGCAGATTTTTGACACACACCTGCAAAACTCACCCATTCGACCTCCCCTAGAAGTTAACCACCATTTGGCACGAATCTGGGCAGAGTTTCGAGCAAACCAACCACGTTTCTAGCGGTTTTGGGCGCCGAATCGGAGCTTGAATGCACACCCCAGATAGGGCCACGCAATTCACCTCTAGGGGCTTCAATTTTCTATAAATTAGGGTAGAAATCGCTGTTTCCAAACCCCAATTCAACCTCAAATCAGTAAGTGAATTTGGGTCTGTTTTAGGGTTCGAATTTCAGAAATTTAGGCGCGATTTGGGTCCTGTTCGAGCATGGGTAAGCAAGAAGCGAAGGATTGGAGTTATTTGAGGCCCTAAAGTCGAGCCCACAGCCGTGAATCGAACCTCTAGCTCGGGTTCAAGGTGAGGGCTCCTTTCCTCCTAAATTACTGCTATTTTCAATGAGTTTAACGAAATTTAGTTAGTGCATGTTGATTTTGAAGTTAGAGATCAGTTTGGCAAATTTAGAATTGAGATTGAGGAATTACGAACATGGTGCTAATTTCGGGTCAGTTGGATGTCGAATTGATGCTGAATGTTAATAACCAGACAGTAGAAAAAATTTTTAATGACCAGAATGTTAGCATAGCGCTGTGATTCCAATAATTTATTAGTTCAAATTCCGTTTTGAAGCTTGAGGATACTAACTGAAGTAATTGTGGAATAAACTGAATTGTGTCTAAACGTTACGGTTATATTAGTTTGGGCATGTTAATGGTCTATTCGTTGTAATTACTATGAGATATTATACCTATGATCAATGGTTTGCGAACAAAAAAGTAAATGTCGCTTGAAGTCTCTATATGCATTAGTTTAGTATACGTTAAAGTCTATGTTGACTATTAAGCATGAATGTCATACCTATATACGATCATTTCATGTATTGCTGGTTTGTTTATGACAATATTAAACCGAGTTGAAAGTTGGATGGCTCGAGGTGGAGCTATTGAGTGGTTTGAGGTTCTTGTGGCTGGTGCTGTGTGAGGAGGGAGTTAGAGATGGTGAATTGCCGCAATCATGTGGATTGCGAGACCATGTGTGGTTTAATGGATGGATTCTTTCGAGTTGTGATATGAAGTGCATGAATGTGCTATGTTTGACCCTTGTTCCCCCGATATGCTACGTGATGTTATGTGATTAATTCTTGAAACTTTAGACGTCTTTAAAAAGAAAAGATCATTTAGAACGTTTGTTTTACACGTTTGAAAATGCTTTTAAGTTTGTCAGTCGTCTATTCGCTTGTTAGGACATCTAAGGTGTAAAAAGGTCCTAAATCATCGAACTATTCAGCTAGTTACTTGGCTGAGTAGTCGATAGGGTTAGGACGTTTAAAAGTGAATTAAAAGTGAATTTGAAAATGTTTAAAGCATTGGTTTGTTTATAAATATCTTTGTGTTTAAAAGAATTTAAACAACCTAGAAAAGAGTACCTTAAGGTGCTAATTATGAAGTTTAGCTAATTTATATACTAGTTGCTTGCTTAGGCCTCTATTGAGTTTCAAGCTACGAGCATGTAAAACCATTGTATTTTAAGAAGCGTTCACGTTCAAAGTTTACGAAGGAAACTTGTTTACCTTATAAACGAGCCAAGTACCTTAAGTTTTCAAATAATAACGAGTTTGGAACATTTTAACCCTTCATTTTACTCTTACGCCCTCCTTTGAGTTTTAAAAGGGGGTTGAAACGAGTTGTAAAATGACAATTGAGGATTTTATTACGAACCTAGTTTGAGTTAAACGCTAACTAAATACTTTAACTTTCAAATGGGTTTCGTTTTACGAATTGAAAAACGTACTACGTTATTAAGAAACTTTTGAGTTAAAAACAAAGTTGTTTTACGATTTAGCAAGAAGCTCTTAAGTTAAAAACAAAATCGTTTTACGATTTAGCAAATTCATTACGTTTACAAGAAATATTTAAGCTGAAAACTACGTTGTTTTATGATTTAGTAAACGTTTTAAGTTCATAAGAAGCTTTTAAGTTAGAAACAAAATTTTTTTACGAACTAGCAAACGTTTTACACCTATAAGAAGCTTTAAGTTGAAAACTAAGTCGTTTTACGATTTAGTAAACGTATTACGTTCATAAGAGACTTTTAAGTTAGAAACGAAATCTTTTTACGAACTAGTAAACGTTTTACACCCATAAGAAGCTTTTAAGTTGAAAGCGAAATCGTTTTACGATTTAGCAAACTTATTACGTTTACACGAAGCTTATAAGCTAGAAACGAAGCCGCTTTACGAATTAGTAAACGTATTATGTTTATAAGAAACTTTTAAGTTAAAAGTAAAGTCATTTTATGCATTAACCAAGCTTATTACATTTATAAGAAGCGTTTAAATTTAAAGCAAAGTCAGTTTACGTATTAAATAGCTTATTATGTTTTTAAGACGCTTTTAAGTTTCAAAGAAAGTCGATTTACGTGTTAATAAACTTATTACATCGATAAGAAGCTTTTAAGCTATTCACAAAGTCGATTTACGAGTTAGCAAACTTTTTCTATTTATAAGAAGTTTTTAAGCCAAAAACGAATGAACTGTAAACATTTCAAAAGGTTATGATCGTTTTGTTTAAAAGTAAGATTTCAGCAAAGTAAGCATCTGAAGAAGAGAAATGTAATGCGATTTTAAAGGCTATGAGAGTGCTAGGCAAGTGGCCAGACCTTGAGGGTGGGAGCTGGATGCAAAGATGGCGTGACCTGTTTCCCCCGAAGGTAATGTTGGTAGCTGGACGCAAAGATGGCGTGAGCTGTTCCCGGGAGCTGGACTCAAGATATGATTATCTTAGTGTGAGCTGCTCCCTAATGTGTGATGCATAAGAAAACTTTGAGGGGGACTGGGCTTAGGATATGATTATCCTGGTGTGAGCTGTTGCTCTAGAAAGGACGGTATCAAGGTTAGAGTTGCTCTGCTAAGACATGTTCTAGCCAAAAGTTAAGGACGTATACCCCAAGGATAACGTAGATTAAGAGTGATGATCTCACTTAAGGGCGGTGTTGACCCTAGCCAGCACAATAAGATGTTTTTATGTTATAAGTAAGTTCCTGACAAAAAGGAGATCTGGCTTTTTGCCATTCTAAGCAGTTCAGAAAAGAAAAGTTCTTTTAAAGAAATACGAGCCTCAAGAGGCCAAGTAAAGCGTTTTTAAGAAAGGAAGAAAGCTTTCAAATGTACGTAACCTGTATGAATGTGTTCTGAATATAGTTTAAATGAAATTTCAAATGAAGTATAGTTACATTCTAGTAATGCATCGTACATTCAAACTTTTCAATGTGTATATTCGATGAAAGAATGTTTCTTGCCAAGTCTTTCTTACCAGTTTAGATGTTTTGAGTACTTTCAGAAAGAATTATAAGTCTTAAAGAAGTTGGCGTGAATTATAAACCAATCTTGGAATATATGAAGAGTCACTGCGTTTTCAAAAGTATGTTTGAAAGCTTCAAACTCAATCCTTGTTACTTGTTTGATTATGTGCCTAACTATTTGTTAGTAAGGAAGCTTGGCCGTTCACGGTCTAGAAACGAGTTGAGGGGTTAGAATGAAGTTTTAAGGGTGGTGATTTTTCCTAGGGAATTTTGATTGCCTAATATGATAGTAAAGTATGAATGCGTGATATGTGGCTATTATTAGTATTATTGCCTGCAACTATTTTGGGATTTAAGGAGTGGGGGAATTCTCACTGAGCGTGTGGTTGCTTATCCCTTTACTATTCTCCTTTTTCCCAGGTTCAATTTAAGTAGGTATAAGGGGTTCTTTGAAGTTATTTTGATACCGACCCCTCAGAAGTCTCTGACAGCTTTGCAAAGTGTCTGAAGCCTACCACGTTGTAAATTTTAAAGTTTATTGTTGTATGTGAAAGCATGTAGCCAACTCTGTCCCTGTATATGTAGCATTCTAACCCTTGTTTTAGTTGTTTGATCATTAGTGATCTGGGCAAGTGGCCCGAGGTAGTGAACCGGGGTTATTTTAGCATATGTTATACCTTATTACCAGTTCACATGTACCCTTAGTTGAACTAAGACCCTAAAATGTTACTAAAACAGGGGAAACTCTGGCAGTTTTGTTTTAGAATGATTATCTAATTGCTAATCTAAACCCTCAATCTTCAAGAGCCTTAAGGATTTCCCTCTAGGAAGTCCTTGCAGTGTGACTCTCCCTAGATTGGGGGCGTTATATTTGGTGGTATCAGAGTCATAGGTTTGCATTATGCATTTAGATAGCATAATAGGCATGTGCTATGTGAAGATACGTGACTTATGTGCCTATGTGATTGTGTATTACCTGGTATTACTTGTATTAACAAGTGTATAATTTATGATATGTATGTATATGTCAGTTCTTCCCTTACCATCTCAGTGATAGCGTAGGATAGTTTTCCTCATCGTCAACCGCGTTTATCGACCTCTATGGTTGGCCACATGGAATGCCGTTATATTCTAGCATGCAATGGATGATGGGGAAAAGATTAAGGTGGGGGACTTTAATTTTTGTGAAACAGTTTGGTTTCATTGCAAGAAGATCAACTATTGAAGCGGTGAATCTTATGAGATGACTTATGAAATTCTAGAGGGGTAGAAGAAAAGGATTTGCATATGGCGTTCATTTATATTGAGAAGGCTTGTGATAGGGTGCTTTGAGAAGCACGTTGGAATTGTTGAAGAAAGAATTATTTACCTTTTTGTTATGTTTATTGACGATATGTATGAGAGAGTGAAGACTAAGGATTGGGATCTTAGGAAGAGACCTAAAGGACGTCCTTGTTGATATTAGGTTATATCAAGGATTGGGCTTTTAGCCCTTTTTCAATCGTCTCGGATGAGTTCACAAATGACATGTAGAATGAAATACCGTGGTGAATGTTATGTTGTATGAAAATAAACTAGATGTAAGCTTTTAAGTTATTTTTTTTGAAATATGAAGTATTAGGGTGATGAAGAGTATTTAGTAACCTTATGTTCCACTACTACTGTCCAAATGAAATAAAAATGAATGGATAGCTTCCAAGTGTTATGTGCTCACTAGTTTGGGTAAGCATGCATGCGTATTTCCTTTGAATAAGATGTGATATGCGCGTATGACTATATGAAGGTTGAACTGAACTAGACTTGAGGCTATACATAACAACTCTCACCGTTTGCGAATCACTTCATTAACCACGGAAGTCTACCCTAATTGAAATTAGAACTAAGTGATTCCTTTTATGATTGTGTGACAGATGCTTCCTCGACGCAAACTCATACCAGAACCAACTATCATAGAGATGATATGTCAATTTAATAAGCTTAAGCCTCCCAAGTTTGAAGGTGGAGCTGACCCTATGGTATATAAGGAGTGGCTTTGGAGAATGAAGAACTGATTTGAGATCATGGAGTGCCCTGAGAGGTTCAAGGTGCACCTGGCCGCTTACCAATTTGAAAAACAAGCTGAATTCTGGGTGCCAGTGAAACCTAGGGTTGGCGAACCTGTGTTAACCTGGACCCAACTGAAAGCCTTAATAGATGCTCAATATTACCCTCAAGGCGTAAGAAGGATTAAGGAACAAGAGTTCTTATGCTTGAAGCAAGGAGAAATGAGCATAATAGAATGTGCGGCGAAGTTCAATGAGCTGAGCTGATTTGCACCAAATCAAGTGGCCAACGAAGAAATGAGAATGGACCACTTCGAACAGGGATTAAGAGGGGAAGTGACATAGATAATAGCATGATATACTTATGACAGTTCCCAAGAAATGTACCAGAAGGCCATGAAAACAGCTCGCATCATGAGCGAAACTGAGATTGAGAATAGAGAGAAGGACCAAGTAAAGGAGGAATTTGGCCCTAGAGGAGCCCCTAGAGGATCCAATTCTCAAGGAAAAAGAAACTTCAAGAGGTTTAAACATAGGATGAAACAGGATAAGGGGAGGTAAGCCGTCTAATGGAAACCAAGGAAAACCTGTGGCCAATGTGAACGTCAGCACCCTGGCCCATGTAGAAGTTTTATGGGCTCATGTTTTGAATTTGGTGATATGGTTACAAGGTCGCTAATTTCCTAAGGGCCATGTGGAATAATCAGGGTAATATTCAGAGATCTGGAATGGGAATTAACCAACAGCACAACAAGGTCGCCCTTCAACTAGAGGTCGAGCATTCTGATTGGAAGGAGATTTCACTAAGGCAGTACCAGGTATTCCTCCTATTAACCATCTTTATGCTCGTAATTTAGTTGATTATTAACGTTACCTAGTCTTTTGTGAACCCAGGAATCGCAAAGAAGTTAGTCAGTAAGCCTGACGGGATGGATGTCCAACTCCTTATGTCTATCCTTTAAGAACTAATCATCATGTCGATCTTACCTTTAGAGATTGTGTTGTTATGGTTCAAGGAAAAGCCCATTGACTAGGTAAACTAGAAAACCAAGGAGGGAATGTTACTTTGGAGACAAAGTGGAGAGCTAAGCATGAAGTAGGTCGTGATTGTGAAAGGAGTGCGGGAGAAGTTCACCCCCATTATTTCCAACAAGTAAGCAATTTCGAGGACGAAATTCTTTTAAGGGGGGAGAGTGCAATAACCACGTGTTTTATATTCCGTCAAGTTGTTTGTAATGCCTTTTTGCGCCATGAAAACCGTATTTTATTAGCAATATGAGCTAAAATTATTGACGTGCTTATGTGAACGATGATTTTACTAAAAAGAATATTTTTATTACCAGTAATATTATTATTATTATTATTAGTTTTGAAAATCATTCAAAGATTTCTAATAAGCGTTATTAACGGTTATTAACTAGCATTAAATCGATTAAGAACCTGAATATAATTAGGTTGTCAACCTTAGATATAGTTCGATGTTTATTAAATCGAACCTGACTATATATTTGGGAACAAATAATCGATGAAATGTTATATTATCGATTTGGGTTTAGAATTCGGGTTACGAATTAGACTAGCGGTATCGAATATGAATCAGTTTGAGACAAAAAAATAATATAAGAGGGGCATTTTTGTAATTCCGCTAATCCCTTTCTTCCTTCCCCTCCTTTCCGTCGCGACCCCCCCAGAACCCGACATCCCTCTCTCTCCTTCATTCTTCCTCTTCCTCCTCTCATTCTCCACCATACATGCACCAGACAAGCTCGAATTCGAGCAGATTTTTGACACACACGCGCGCAAAACTCACCCATTCGACCTCCCCTACAAGTTAACCACCATTTGGCGTGAATCTGGCCAGAGTTTCGAGCAAACCAACCACGTTTCCGGTGGTTTTGAGCGCCGAATCGGAGCTTGAATGCACACCCCATGTAGGGTCACGCAATTCACCTCTAGGTGCTCCGATTTTCTATAAATTAGGGTAGAAATCGCTGTTTCCAAACCCCAATTCAACCTCAAATCAATAAGTGAGTTTGGGTCTGTTTTAAGGTTCGAATTTCTGAAATTTGGGTGCGATTTAGGTCCTGCTCAAGCGTGGGTAAGCAAGAAGCAAAGGATTGGAGTTGTTCGAGGCCCTAAAGTCGAGCCAACAGCCGTGAATCGAACCTCTAGCTCAGGTTCAAGGTGAGGGTTCCTTTCCTCCTAAATTACTACTATTTTCAATGAGTTTAACTAAATTTAGTTAGTGCATGTTGATTTTGAAATTAGGGGTCAGTTTGGCAAATTTAGAATTGAGATTGAGGAATTACGAACATGGTGCTAATTTCAGGTCATTTGGATGTCGAATTGATGCTGAATGTTAATAACCAGACAGTAGAAAAAAATTTTAATGAACAGAATGTTAGCATAGCGCTGTGATTCCAATAATTTATTAATTCAAATTCCGTTTTGAAGCTTGAGGATACTAACTGAAGTAATTATGCAATAAACTAATTGTGTCTATAGGTTACGGTTATATCAGTTTGGGCATGTTAATGGTCCATTCGTTGTAATTACTATGAGGTATTATGCCTATGATCAATGGTTTGCGAACAAGAAAGTAAATGTCGCTTGAAGTCTCTATATGCATCAGTTTAGTACACGTTAAAGTCTATGTTGACTATTAAGCATGAATGCCATACCTATATGCGATCGTTTTATGTATTGTTGGTTTGTTTATGACAATATTAAACCGAGTTGAAAGTTGGATGGCTCGAGGTGGAACTATTGAGTGGTTTGAGGTTCTTGTGATCGGTGCTGTGTGAGGAGGGAGTTAGGGTTGTGAATTGTCGCAATTGTGTGGATTGCGAGGCCATGTGTGGTTTAATGGGCAGATTCTGCCGAGTTGTGATATGAAGTGTATGAATGTGCTATGTGTGAACACTTTTTCCCCTGATATGCTACGTGACATTATGTGATTAATTCTTGAAACTTTAGACGTCTTTAAAAGGAAAAGGTCATTTGGAAAGTTTATTTTACACGCTTGAAAATGCATTTAAGTTTATCAGTCGTCTATTCGCTTGTTAGGACGTCTAAGGTGCAAAAAGGTCCTAAATCATCGAGCTATTTAGTTAGTGACTTGACTGAATAGTCGATAGGGTTAGGAAGTTTGAAAGTTAACTAAAAGTGAATTTGAAAATGTTTAAAGCATTGGTTTGTTTATAAATCTCCTTGTGTTTAAAAGAATTTAAACAACCTGGAAAAGAGCAGCTTAAGGTGCTAATTATGAAGTTCAGTTAATTTATATACTAGTTGCTTGCTTAGGTCTCTATTGAGTTTCAAGCTACGAGCATGTAAAACCATTATGTTTTTAGAAGCATTCACTTTGAAAGTTTACGAAGGAAACTTGTTTACCTTATAAACAAGCCAAGTACCTTAAGTTTTTGAATAATAACGAGCTTGGAACATTTCAAGCTTTCAGTTTACTCTTACGCCCTCCTTTGAGTTTTAAAAGGGGGTTGAAACGAGTTGTAAAATGACAATTGAGGATTTTATTACGAACCTAGTTTGAGTTAAACACTAACTAAATGCTTTAAGTTCCAAATGGGTTTCGTTTTACGAATTGACAAACGTAATACGTTATTAAGAAACTTTTGAGCTAAGAACAAAGTCGTTTTACGATTAAGCAAGAAGCTCTTAAGTTAAAAACAAAATCGCTTTACGATTTAGCAAATTCATTACGTTTACATGAAGTATTTAAGTTAGAAACTAAGTCGTTTTACGATTTAGTAAACGTATTACGTTCATAAGAAGCTTTTAAGCTGGAGACAAAATCTTTTTATGAACTAGCAAACCTTTTACACCTATAAGAAGCTTTTAAGTTGAAAACTAAGTCGTTTTACAATTTAGTAAACGTATTACGTTCATAAGAAACTTTTAAGTTAGAAACGAAATCTTTTACGAACTAGTAAACGTTTTACACCCATAAGAAGCTTTTAAGTTGAAAACTACGTCGTTTTACGATTTAGTAAACGTATTACATTCATAAGAAACTTTTAAGTTAGAAACGAAATCTTTTTATGAACTAGCAAACGCTTTACACCTACAAGAAGCTTTTAAGTTGAAAACTAAGTCGTTTTACGATTTAATGAACGTATTACGTTCATAAGAGGCTTTTAAGTTAGAAACAAAATCTTTTTACGCACTAGCAAACGTTTTACACCTATAAGAAGCTTTTAAGTTGAAAACAAAGTCGTTTTACGATTTAGCAAACTTATTACATTTATACGAAGCTTATAAGTTAGAAACGAAGTCGCATTACGAATTAGTAAACGTATTACATTTATAAGAAACTTTTAAGTTAAAAGTAAAGTCATTTTACGTATTAACCAAGCTTATTACGTTTATAAGAAGCTTTTAATTTAAAGCGAAGTCGGTTTACGTATTAGCAAGCTTATTACGTTTTTAAGAAGCTTTTAAGTTTTAAAGGAAGTCGATTTACGAGTTAATAAAGTTATTACGTCTATAAGAAGCTTTTAAACTATTTACGAAGTCAATTTACGAGTTAGCAAACTTATTCTATTTATAAGAAGTTTTCAAGCCAAAAATGAATGAACTACAAATATTTCAAAAGGTTATGATCGTTTTGTTTAAAAGTAAGATTTCACCAAAGTAAGCATCTAAAGAAGAGAAATGTAATGCGATTTTAAAGGCTATGAGAGTGTTGGGCAAGTGGCTAGACCTTGAGGGTGGGAACTGGACGCAAAGATGGCATGAGTTGTTTCCCCCTAAGGTAATATTGGTAGCTAGATACAAAGATGGCGTGAGCTGTTCCCGGGAGCTGGACTCAAGATATGATTATCTTGGTGTGAGCTGTTCCCTAATGTGTGACGCGTACGAAAACCTTGAGGGGGACTGGACTCAGGATATGATTATCCTGGTGTGAGCTGTTGCTCCACAGAGGATAGTATCAAGGATAGAATTGCTCTGCTAAGACACATTTTGGCCAAAAGTTAAGTACGTATACTCTGGGGATAACGTAGATTAAGAGTGACTACCTCACTTAAGGGCGGTGTTGATCTCCCCAGCCAGCACAATAAGATGTTTTTATGTTATAAGTAAGTTCCTAAAAAAAAAAAGAAGATCTGGCTTTTTGCCATTCTAAGCAGTTCAGAAAAGAAAAGAAGTTCTTTTAAAGGAATACGAGCCTCAAGATGCCAAGTAAAGCGTTTTTAAGAAAAGAAAGCCTTCAAATGTACGTAACCTGCATATATTTTATGAATGTGTTCTGAGTATAGTTTAAATGAAATTTCAAATGAAGTATAGTTACATTCTAGTAATGCATCGTACATTCAAACTTTTCAATGTGCATATTCGATGAAAGAATGTTTCTTGCCAAGTCTTTCTTACCCGTTTAGATGTTTTGAGTACTTTCAGAAAGAATTACAAGCCTTAAAGAAGTTGGCGTGAATTATAAACCAATCTTGGAATATATGAAGAGTCACTGCATTTTCAAAAGTATGTTTGGCATTTTCAAAAGTATGTTTGAAAGTTTCAAACTCAATCCTTATTGCTTATTTGATTATGTGCCTAACTATTTGTTGGTAGGGAAGCTTGGCCGGTCAGGACCTAGAAACGAGTTGAGGGGTTAGAATGAAGTTTAAGGGTGATGATCTTTCCTAGGGGATTTTGACTGCCTAATATGATAGTATAGTATAAATATGTGATATGTGGCTATTATTAGTATTATTGCCTGCAACTGTTTTGGGTTTCAAGGAGTAGGGGAATTCTCACTGAGCGTATGGTTGCTCATCCCTTTATTATTCCTCCTTTTCCCAAGTTCAATTTGAGCAGGTATAAGGGGTCCTTTGAGGTTGTATTGATGCCGACCCCTCAGAAGTCTCTGACAGCTTTGCAAAGCATCTGAAGCCTACCACGTTATAAATTTTAAAGTTTATTGTTGTATGTAAAAGCGTGTAGCCGGCTCTGTCCCTGTATATGTAGCATTCTAACACTTGTTTTAGTTGTTTGATCATTAGTGATCCGGGCGAGTGGCCCGAGGCAGTGAACTGAGATTATTTTAGCATATGTTATACCTTATTATCAGTTTACAGATACCCTTAGCTGAGTTAAGACCCTAAAATGTTGCTAAAATAGGGGAAACTCTGGCAGTTTTGTTTTAGAATGATTATCTAATTGCTAATCCAAACCCTTGATCTTCAAGAGCCTTAAGGATTTCCTTCTAGGAAGTCCTGGCGGTGCGACTCTCCCTAGATTGGGGGCATTACATTTGGTGATATCAGAGCCATAGGTTTGCATTATGCATTTATATAGCATAATAGGCATGTGCTATGTGAAGATACGTGACTTATGTGCCTATGTGATCGTGTCTTACCAGGTATTACTTGTATTAACAAGTGTATAATTTATGATATGTATGTATATGCCGGTTCTTCCCTTACCATCTCAGTGGTAGTGTAGGATAGTTTTCCTCATCGTCAACTGCTTTTATCTACCTCTATGGTTGGCCGCATGGAATGCCGTTGTATTCTGGCATGCAATGGATGATGGGGAGAAGATTGAGAAGGGGGACTTTAATTTTTGCGAAACAGCTTGGTTTCATTGCAAGAAGATCAACTACAGAAGCGGCGAATTCTTATGAGATGACTTATGAAGTTCTAGAGGGGTAGAAGAAAAGGATTTGCATATGGTGTTCATTTATATTGAGAAGGCTTGTGATAGGGTGCTTTGAGAAGCGCGTTGGAATTGTTGAAGAAAGAATTATTTACCTTTTTGTTATGTTTATTGAAGATATGTATGAGAGAGTGGAGACTAAGGATTGGGATGTTAGGAAGAGACCTAAAGGACCTCCTTGTTGATATTAGGTTATATCAAGGATTGGCTTTAAGCCCTTTTTCAATCATCTCAGATGAGTTCACAAATGACATGTAGGATGAAATACCGTGGTGAATGTTATGTTGTATGAAAATAAACCAGATGTAAGCTTTTAAGTTGTTTTATTAAAATATGAAGCATTAGGGTGATGAAGAGTATTTAGTAACCTTATGTTCCACTACTACTGTCCAAATGAAATAAATATGAATGGATAGCTTCCAAGTGTTGTGTGCCCACTAGTTTGTGTAACCATGCACGTGTATTTCCTTTGAATAAGATGTGATATGCGCGTATGACTATATGAAGGTTGAACTGAACTAGACTTGAGGCTATACATAACAACACTCGCCGTTTGCAAATCATTTCATTAACCAAGGAAGTCTACCCTAGTCGAAATTAGAACTAAGTGATTCCTTTTATAATTGTGTGACAGATGCCTCCTCGACGCGAACTCATACTAGAACTAACTGTTATAGAGATGATATGTCAATTTAATAAGCTTAAGCCTCCCAAGTTTGAAGGTGAAGCTGACCCTATGGTATATAAGGAGTGGCTTCGGAGAATGAAAATCTTATTTGAGATCACGGAGTTCCCTGAGAGGTTCAAGGTGCACCTGGCCGCTTACCAATTCGAAAAAGAAGCTGAATTCTGGTGGGGGACAGTGGAACCCGGGGTAGGCGAACCTGTGTTAACGTGAAACCAGCTGAAAGCCTTATTGGACGCTCAATATTACCCTCAAGGCATAAGAAGGATTAAGGAACAAGAGTTCTTAGGCTTGAAGCAAGGAGAAATGAGCATAATAGAATGTGCAGCGAAGCTCAATGAGGTGAGCCGATTTGCACCAAATCAAGTGGCCACCGAAGACATGAGAATGGACCCCTTGGAACAGGGATTAAGAGGAAAAGTGAAACAGATAATAGCATGATATACTTATGACAGTTCCTAAGAAATGTACCAGAAGGCCGTGAAAATAGCACGCATCATGAGCAAAATCGAGATTGAGAATAGAGAGAAGGACCAAGTAAAGGAGGAATTTGACCCTAAAGGAGCCCCTAGAGGATCCAATTCTCAAGGAAATAGAAACTTCAGGAGGTTTAAACATGGGCTGAAACAGGATAAGGGGAAGCAAGCCGTCCAAAGGAAACCAAGGAAAACCTACCGCCAGTGTGGACGTCAGCACCCTGGCTATACGGAAGCTTTACAGGCTCATGTTTTGAATGTGGTGATATGGGTTACAAAGCCGCTAATTTCCTAAGGCCCACATGGAATAATCAGGGTAATATTCAGAGATCTGGAATGGGAATCAACCCAATGGCACAACAAGGTCGCTCTCCAGCTAGTGTTTTCCCAGGAAACAATAGAGACCGTAAGAAACCTCAAGCGGGAGGTCGAGCATTCTGATTGGAAGGAGATTCCACTAAGACAATACCACGTACTCCTCCTATTAACCATCTTTATGCTCGTAATTTAGTTGATTTTTAATGTTACCTAGTCATTTGTAAACCCGAGAATCGCAAAGAACCTAGTCAGTAAGCTGGACGAAATGAAAGCCCAACTCCTTATGTCTGTCCTTTAAGAACTAATCATCATATTGATCTTACCTTTAGAGATTGTGTTGTTATAGCTCAAGGAAAAACCCGTTGACTAGGTAACACTAGAAAACCAAGGAGGGAATGTTACTTTGGAGACAGAGTGGATAGCTAAGCATGAGGTAGGTCGGGATTGTGAAAGGAGTGCGAGAGAAGTTCACCCCCCTTATTTCCAACAAGTAAGCAATTTCGAGGACGAAATTCTTTTAAGGAGGGAGAGTGTAATACCCACGTGTTTTATATTCCGTTAAGTTGCTCGTAATGCCTTTTTGCGCTATGAAAATTGTATTTTATTAGCAATATGGGCTAAAATTATTGGCGTGCTTATGTGAGCGATGATTTCACTAAAAAGAATATTTTTATCGCCAGTAATAAAATTATTATCATTAGTTTTGAAAATCATTCAAAGATTTCTAATAAGCACTATTGACAGTTATTTACGAGTATTAAATCGATTAGGAACCCGAATACGATTAGGTTGTCAACCTTAGATACAATTCGATATTTATTAAATCGAACCTAACTGTATTTGTGAACAAGTAATGGATGAAATGTTGTATTATCGATTTGGGTTTAGAATTCGGGTTATAAATTGAACTAGCAGTATCGAATATGAATCTGTTTGTGATAAAAAAATAATAGAAGAGGGGCATTTTTGCAATTTCGCTAACCCCTTTCTTCTTTCCCCTCCTTCCTATCGCGACCCCCCCAGAACCCGACATCCTTCTCTCTCCTCCATTCTTCCTCTTCCTCCTCTCGTTCCCCACCATACACGCACCAGGTAAGCTCGAATTCGAGCAGATTTTTGACACACGCCTGCAAAACTCATCCATTCGACCTCCCCTACAAGTTAACCACCATTTGGCGCGAATCTAGGCGGAGTTTCGAGCAAACCAACCACGTTTGCGACGGTTCTGGGCGCCAAATCGGAGCTTGAACGCACACCCCAGGTGTGGCCACGCAATTCACCTCTTGGTTGCTTCAATTTTCTATAAATTAAGGTAAAAATCGTTGTTTTCAAACCCCAATTCAACCTCAAATCAGTAAGTGAGTTTGGGTCTGTTTTAAGGTTCGAATTTCAAGAATTTGGGCGCTTTTTGGGTCCTGTTTGAGCGTGGGTAAGTAAGAGGCGAAGGATTGGAGTTGTTTGAGCCCCTAATGTCAAGCCCACGGCCGTGAATCGAACCTCTAGCTCGGGTTCAAGGTGAGGGTTCCTTTCCTCCTAAATTACTACTATTTTCAATGAGTTTAACTAAATTTAGTTAGTGCATGTTGATTTTGAAGTTAGAGATCAGTTTGGCAAATTTAGAATTGAGATTGAGGAATTACGAACATGGTGCTGATTTCGGCTCATTTGGATGTCGAATTGATGCTGAATGTTAATAACCAGACAGTAGAAAAAAATTTTAATGACTAGAATGTTAGCATAGTGCTGTGATTCCAATAATTTATTAGTTCAAATTCCGTTTTGAAGCTTAACGATGCTAACTGAAGTAATTATGGAATAAACTGAATTGTGTCTAAAGGTTACGGTTATATCAGTTTGGGCATGTTAATGGTCTATCCGTTGTAATTACTATGAAATATTATGCTTATGATCAATGGTTTGCGAACAAGAAAGTAAATCTCACTTGAAGTCTCTGTATGCATCAGTTTAGTATACGTTGAAGTCTATGTTGACTATTAAGCATGAATGCCATACCTATATACGATCGTTCTATGTATTGTTGGTTTGTTTATGACAATATTAAACCAAGTTGAAAGTTAGATGGCTCGAGATGGAACTATTGAGTGGTTTGAGGTTCTTGTGGTCGGTGATGTGTGAGGAGGGAATTCGAGTGGTGAATTGCCGCAATTATGTGGATTGCGAGACCATGTGCGGCTTAATGGGCAGATTCTTCCGAGTTGTAATATGAAGTGTATGAATGTGCTATGTTTGAACCCTTTTTCCCTCGATATACTACGTGACGTTATGTGATTAATTCTTGAAACTTTAGACGTCTTTAAAAAGAAAAGGTCATTTAGAAATTTTGTTTTACAAGTTCGAAAATGCTTTTAAGTTTGTCAGTCGTCTATTCGCTTGTTAGGATGTCTAAGGTGCAAAAAGGTCCTAAATCATTGAACTATTTAGCTAGTTACTTGACTGAACAATCGATAGGGTTAGGACGTTTGAAAGTGAACTAAAACTGATTTTGAAAATGTTTAAAGCATTGGTTTGTTTATAAATCTGCGCGTGTTTAAAAGAATTTAAACAACCTGGAAAAGCGTACCTTAAGGTGCTAATTATGAAGTTTAGCTAATTTATATACTAGTTGCTCGCTTAGGTCTCTATTGAGTTTCAAACTACGAGCATGTAAAACCATTGTATTTTAAGAAGCATTCACGTTGAAAGTTTACGAAGGAAACTTGTTTACCTTATAAACGAGCCAAGTACCTTAAGTTTTCGAATAATAACGAGTTTGGATCGTTTTAACCCTTCAGTTTACTCTTACGCCCTCCTTTGAGTTTTAAAAGGGGGTTGAAACGAGTTGTAAAATGGCAATTGAGGATTTTATTACGAACCTAGTTTGTGTTAAACACTAACTAAATGCTTTAAGTTCCAAATAGGTTTCGTTTTACGAATTGACAAACGTAATACGTTATTAAGAAACTTTTGAGCTAAGAACAAAGTCGTTTTATGATTAGGCAAGAAGCTCTTAAGTTAAAAACAAAATCGTTTTACGATTTAGCAAATTCATTACGTTTACAAGAAATATTTAAGCTGAAAACTACATCGTTTTACGATTTAGCAAACGTATTATGTTCATAAGAAGCTTTTAAGTTAGAAACGAAATCTTTTTACGAACTAGCAAACATTTTACACCTATAAGAAGCTTTTAAGTTGAAAACTAAGTCGTTTTACGATTTACTAAACGTATTACGTTCATAAGAAACTTTTAAATTAGAAACGAAATCTTTTTACGAACTAGCAAACATTTTACACCTATAAGAAGCTTTTAAGTTACAACAAAGTCCTTTTATGATTTAGTAAACGTATTACGTTCATAAGAAGCTTTTAAGTTAGAAATGAAATCTTTTTACAAACTAGTAAACGTTTTACGCCTATAAGAAGCTTTTAAGTTGAAAACGGAGACGTTTTACAATTTAACAAACTTATTACGTTTATATGAAGTTTATAAGTTAGAAACGAAGTCGCTTTACGAAGTAGTAAAGGTATTACGTTTATAAGAAACTTTTAAGTTAAAGGTAAAGTCATTTTATGTATTAACCAAGCTTATTACGTTTATAAGAAGCTTTTAAATTTAAAGCAAAGTCAGTTTACATATAAAATAGGTTATTACGTTTTTAAGAAGCTTTTAAGTTTCAAAGGAAGTCGATTTACGTGTTAATAAACTTATTACGTCGATAAGAAGCTTTTAAGCTATTTACAAAGTCAATTTGTGAGTTAGCAAACTTATTCTGTTTATAAGAAGTTTTTAAGCCAAAAACGAATGAACTATAAACATTTCAAAAGGTTTTGATCGTTTTGTTTAAAAGTAAGATTTCAGCAAAGTAAGCATCTGAAGAACAGAAATATAATGCGATTTTAAAGGCTATGAGAGTGCTAGGCAAGCGGCCAGACCTTGAGGATGGGAACTGGATGCAAAGATGGCGTGAGCTGTTTTAGCCTAAGGTAATGTTCATAGCTGGACGTAAATATGGCGTGAGCTGTACCCGGGAACTGGACTCAAGATATGATTATCTTGGTGTGAGCTGTTCCCTAATGCGTGACGCGTAAGAAAACCTTGAGGGGGACTGGACTCAGGATATGATTATCCTGGTATGAGCTGTTGCTCTACAGAGGACAGTATCGAGATTAGAGTTACTCTGGTAAGACGTGTTCTGGCCAAAAGTTAAGTGCGTATACCCCGTAGATAACGTAGATTAAGAGTGACGATCTCACTAAAGGGCGGTGTTGACCCTAGCCAGCATAATAAGATGTTTTTATATTATAAGTAAGTTCCTGACAAAAAAGAGATTTGGCTTTTTGCCATCCTAAGCAGTTCAGAAAAGAAAAGAGCTTCTTTTAAAGGAATAGGAGCCTCAAGAGGCCAAGTAAAGCGTTTTTAAGAAAAGAAGAAAGCTTTCAAATGTACATAACCTGCATACATTTTATGAATGTGTTCTGAATATAGTTTAAATGAAATTTCAAATGAAGTATAGTTATATTCTAGTGATACATCGTATATTCAAACTTTTCAATATGCATATTCGATGAAAGAATGTTTCTTGCCAAGTATTTCTTATCAGTTTAGATGTTTTGAGTACTTTCAGAAAGAATTATAAGCCTTAAAGAAATTGGCGTGAATTATAAACCAATCTTGGAATATATGAAGAGTCACTATGTTTTCAAAAGCATGTTTGAAAGCTTCAAACTTAATCCTTGTTGTTTGTTTGATTATGTGCTAAACTATTTGTTGGTAAGGAAGCTTGGCCGTTCAGGGCCTAGAAATGAGTTGAGGGGTTAGAATAAAGTTTTAAGGGTGGTGATCTTCCCTAGGGGATTTTGACTGCCGAATCTGATAGTAAAGTATGAATGCGTGATATGTGGCTATTGTTAGTATTATTGCCTACAACTGTTTTGGGTTTTAAGGAGTAGGGAAATTCTTACTGAGCGTGTGGTTACTCATCCCTTTATTATTCCCCTTTTTCCTAATTTCAATTTGAGCAGGTATAAGGGGTCCTTCGAAGTTGTCTTGATGTCGACCCCTCAGAAGTCTCTAACAGCTTCGCATGTGAAAGTATGTAGCCGGCTCTGTCCCTATATATGTAGCATTCGAACCCTTGTTTTAGTTGTTTGATCATTAGTGATCCGGGCGAGTGGCCCGAGGTAGTGAACTGGGGTTATTTTAGCATATGTTATACCTTATTACCAGTTTACAGGTACCCTTAGATGAGGCAAGACCATAAAATGTTGCTAAAATAGGGGAAACTCTGGCAGTTTTGTTTTAGAATGATTATCTAATTGCTAATCCAAACCCTTGATCTTCAAGAGCCTTAAGGATTTCCTTCTAGGAAGTCCTGGCGGTGCGACTCTCCCTAGATTGGGGGCATTACATTTGGTGATATCAGAGCCATAGGTTTGCATTATGCATTTATATAGCATAATAGGCATGTGCTATGTGAAGATACGTGACTTATGTGCCTATGTGATCGTGTCTTACCTGGCATTACTTGTATTAACAAGTGTATAATTTATGATATGCATGTGTATGTCGGTGCTTCACTTACTATCTCAGTGGTAGTGTAGGATAGTTTTCCTCATCGTCGACCGCTTTTATCTACCTCTATGGTTGGCTGCATGGAATGCCGTTGTATTCTGGCATGCAATGGATGATGGGGAGAAGATTGAGAAGGGGGACTTTAATTTTTGCGAAACAGTTTGGTTTCATTGCAAGAAGATCAACTACAGAAGCGGCGAATTCTTATGAGTTGACTTATGAAGTTCTGGAGGGGTAGAAGAAAAGGATTTGCATATGGTGTTCATTTACATTGAGAAGGCTTGTGATAGGGTGCTTTGAGAAGTGCGTTGGAATTGTTGAAGAAAGAATTATTTACCTTTTTGTTATGT
Organism: Carnegiea gigantea; assembly: GCA_029747015.1. Classification (NCBI taxonomy): domain Eukaryota; kingdom Viridiplantae; phylum Streptophyta; class Magnoliopsida; order Caryophyllales; family Cactaceae; genus Carnegiea; species Carnegiea gigantea. The sequence continues at coordinate 300,194 of JAKOGI010000513.1, read as the reverse complement.
TTATTGAAGATATGTATGAGAGAGTGGAGACTAAGGATTGGGATGTTAGGAAGAGACCTAAAGGACCTCCTTGTTGATATTAGGTTATATCAAGGATTGGCTTTAAGCCCTTTTTCAATCATCTCGGATGAGTTCACAAATGACATGTATGATGAAATACCGTGGTGAATGTTATGTTGTATGAAAATAAACCAGATGTAAGCTTTTAAGTTGTTTTATTAAAATATGAAGCATTAGGGTGATGAAGACTATTTAGTAACCTTATGTTCCACTACTACTATCCAAATGAAATAAATATGAATGGATAGCTTCCAAGTGTTGTGTGCCCACTAGTTTGTGTAAGCATGCACGTGTATTTCCTTTGAATAAGATGTGATATGTGCGCATGACTATATAACGGTTGAACTGAACTAGACTTGAGGCTATACATAACAACTCTCGCCATTTGCGAATCATTTCATTAACCAAGGAAGTCTACCCCTGTTGAAATTATAACTAAGTGATTCCTTTTATAATTGTGTGACAGATGCCCCCTCGACGCGAATTCATACCAGAACCAACTACCATGGAGATGATATATTAATTTAATAAGCTTAAGCCTCCCTAGTTTGAAGGTGGAGTTGACCCTATGGTATATGAGGAGTGGCTTCGGAGAATGGAAAACTTATTTGAGATCAAGGAGTGCCCTGGGAGGTTCAAGGTACACCTAGCCGCTTGCCAATTTGAAAAACAAGCTGAATTCTGGGGGGGGCAGTGAAACCTAGGATTGGCGAACCTGTGTTAACCTGGAACCAACTGAAAGCCTTAATGAACGCTGAATATTACCCTCAAGGTGTAAGAAGGATTAAGGAACAACACTTCTTATACTTGAAGCAAGGAGAAATGAGCATAATAGAATGTGCTGCGAAGTTCAATGAGCTGAGCCGATTTGCACCAAATCAAGTGGTCATCGAAGAAATGAGAATGGACCACTTCGAATTGGAATTAAGAGGAAAAGTGAAACAGATAATAGGATGATATACTTATGACAGTTCCCAAGAAAGGTACCAGAAAGTCATGAAAATAGCCCACATCATGAGCGAAACCGAGATTGAGAATAGAGAGAAGGACCAAGTAAAGGAGGAATTTGGCCCTAAAGGATCCCCTAGAGGATCCAATTCTTAAGGAAAAAGAAACTTTAAGAGGTTTAAACATGGGATGAAACAGGATAAGGGGAAGCAATCCATCCAATGGAAACCAAGGAAAACCTGTGGCCAGTGTGAATGTCGCTTGAAGTCTCTATATGCATCAGTTTAGTATACGTTAAAGTCTATGTTGACTATTAAGCATGAATGCCATACCTATATATGATCGTTTTATGTATTGTTGGTTTGTTTATGATAATATTAAACTGAGTTGAAAGTTGGATGGCTCGAGGTGGAACTATTAAGTGGTTTGAGATTCTTGTAGTCGGTGCTGTGTGAGGAGGGAGTTAGGGTTCTAAATTGCTGCAATCGCGTGGCTTGCAAGGCCATGTATGGCTTAATGGGCAGATCCTGCAGAGTTGTGATATGAAGTGTATGAATGTGCTATGTATGAACCCTTTTTCTCCCGATATGCTACGTGACGTTATGTGATTAATTCTTGAGATTTTAGACGCCTTTAAAAAGAAGAGGTCATTTAGAAAGTTTGTTTTGCACGTTTGAAAATGCTTTTAAGTTTGTCAGTCGTCTATTCACTTGTTAGGACGTCTAAGGTGTAAAAAGGTCCTAAATCATCAAACTATTCAGTTAGTGACTCGACTGAATAGTCGATAGGGTTAGGTAGTTTAAAAGTGAACTAAAAGTGAATTTGAAAATGGTTAAAGCATTGCTTTGTTTATAAATCTCCTTGTGTTTATAAGAATTTAAACGACCTGGAAAGGAGAATCTTAAGGTGCTAATTATAAAGTTTAGCTAATTTATATACTAGTTGCTTGCTTAGGTCTCTATTGAGTTTCAAGCTACGAGCATGTAAAACCATTATATTTTAAGAAGCATTCACGTTGAAAGTTTAGGAAGGAAACTTATTTACGTTACAAACGAGCCAAGTACCTTAAGTTTTCGAATAATAACGAGTTTGGAACATTTTAAGCCTTCAGTTTACTCTTACGCCCTCCTTTGAGTTTTAAAAGGGGCTTGAAACGAGTCGTACAATGGCAATTGAGGCTTTTATTACGAACATAGTTTGAGTTAAACGCTAACTAAATACTTTAAGATCCAAATGGGTTTCGTTTTACGAATTGACAAACGTATTACGTTATTAAGAAACTTTTGAGTTAAAAACAAAGTCGTTTTACAATTTTGCAAGAAGCTCTTAAGCTAAAAACAAAGTCGTTTTATGATTTAGCAAATTCATTATGTTTACAAGAAGTATTTAAGTTAGAAACTAAGTCGTTTTATGATTTAGTAAACGTATAACGTTCATTAGAATCTTTTAAGTTAGAAACGAAATCTTTTTACGAACTAGCAAACATTTTACACCAATAAGAAGCTTTTAAGTTGAAAACTAAGTCGTTTTACGATTTAGTAAACGTATTACATTCATAAGAAGCTTTTAAGTTAGAAACGAAATCTTTTTATGAACTAGCAAACGTTTTACGCCTATAAGGAGCTTTTAAGTTGAAAACGAAGTCGTTTTACGATTTAGTAGACTTATTACGTTTATACGAAGCTT
>JAKOGI010000513.1:267500-292500 GCA_029747015.1 Carnegiea gigantea | reverse complement strand
ACGCTTTAGGAATTTGACCCAGAAATTTGACACAGCCACCCTGTGCTTCCTGGCATGACCGTGTCCCCTTTCTACACTCTTAAATCCTATTCTAGAGATCTGGTACGACCCCTTATGTCACAGAGCATGACCGTGCCCCCTTCCTTGCCGTTGTTTTCACTGTGCTCCTTCAGTATGCCCATGCCTCCCTATGTTTCCCCTCTTTTTTCCTCCTTTCACCTTTTTATCAACCACAACCAGTGAGAGCAATCCTTCTCATTCCTTGAACATTCCTCTTAAGCAAGTCCATAAAATAGGTAGGGCCTTTGTAGAGCTTCAAGAGCAAATGAGGAAGCTCACTCAAGAGGTTACACAAGTAAGGGAATCCATTCCACAAAACCCTTACCAACAAGGCTACAATGCTCGCCCTATTGACATTGAATACTCTTCATCCCATAAAGACTTTGCTGATGAGGAAGGAAGACCAAGAAGACTAAGGCATCGAAAGGATGATCTTTGGGACATGAAAGTTAAGGCTTTAGAATTTGATGGCAATATTTACCCGAAGAACTATCTTGATTAGGTTAAAGCCCTTGAGAAGATGATTACAGTGATGAGAAGGCCTTCAAGTCGGTCATTCTTAAGATGAAGGGGCATACTTTATTATGGTATGAACATTTGAAGAAGAGTAGGGGTAGAGAAGCCAAAACACTTGGTCCAAGCTTGAGAAGCATATAGGCAAGAGAGTTCTACCTCCTTCATACAAACAAGAACTCTACCTTAAGATCACCTCTCTCAACCAAGAGAATCTAAAGGTAGAAGAGTACATTAGAGAGTTTGAAGAACTCCAAATGAAGGTTGGCTTGGATGAAGAACCCGAATCTAAGATTGCTAGATTCATTAAGGGGTCATCTCCTAACATTGCTAACAAGATGGAATTACAACCTTACTTATCATTTGATGATGCATGCCACTTAGCTATCAAAGTTCAGAAGCAACTTAAGGGAAGAAAGCCCTTTCACACCCCTCTCAGTAAAAGTCCTTCCAATTAGATTGATTTAAAACTCCACCTTCTCAAGTCAAAGCTCTTGATAAGGGCTAGGGAATCACCAGGGAACCTTCTAAGATGTTGGAGGGAAAGAAATGTCTTAAGTGTCATGGTTTTGGAAATTTTAAGCTGCTTGAGCCCTTATTATCAAGGACATAGAAGAGATTCGAGCTATTGAGGAAGAATCAAGTGAATAGGAAGATAAAAATTATGGTTGACCTATTACTGCAAGCGCACAGGTGTTATGGTTTAGTCAAGACATCGTTCTCAAGGAGACAAATCATAATCTATTGAGTTTTACCCTATAAAAGTGCTAAAAGCAAAAATTTCACTAGAGAGTTTAAACGACACTATAACCTAGTTGGAAAATTCAATCAATTTAAAATATCTAGGGATTTGTTTCACTTGTAAAGATGTGGATAAATGAAATATATCATGTACTTGATCTATAAAGGGAGATTAAAACGGGTGCAATCAGTTTTAGAATTCAATCTTTTCTTTCGAAATAAACGGAATTGCCTAAACTAACCAATTATAATTCTTTCAAATATCCTTATTTAGTCTAAGCTATGGATTTTTGATGGCTAAAGGTCCTCTTAACAAGCGAATCTCTCTCAAGTATTATTAAGTCAAGTCCTATCTAGTCGATTAAATAGCAAGTTTCACCTTTTAGTCCTTCACTTAACTATTTAGAATTAGCAAATAAATTTGGCCAAAATTCAATCGCAACAATTTCACACACAAGATAGACTTCAACTAATCCCAATCAAGAACAAGTACAACTAAATAAAGATGAGAGATTCCAACATCGATACTTGGCTAACAATCCTTAGATTGAGAAAACTACTCACGCATGTTTAAACTAACAATAACTAAACAGAGTTTAAGCGAAGAAAATTTAGCACAATTGGAGATCCTCCAAGGTTTATCAACTTTACAAGGGCTCCAAAATAGTAAGCACTTCTTCAACACTTACACTTAAAACTACTAGAAATCTAAACTAAACTTAGAAAAAAGGAAGAGAATGGAAAAACTAGAGAGTAAGAGTTCTCTTTTCTGTTGTCTCTCTCTTAATGTGCAGTGAAATGGCCTATTTAAAGAAGAACTCAATCAACCTCGGCCACACGATGAAGAAAAACAAACAGGCTTGCAGTTATGGCCTCACCACGAACCGTGGCCTTCACCACAGGCTGTCCATGGTGAGCTCTGTCTTGATACTCTTCTGTTCTTTCTTCCTTCCACGGACATAGTGACTTGGAGGTATCCATGGGAAGTCAAGCTACACTCATTTCTGGTAAAATTTGGGATTAAATGGTTCAAAAACCTGCGAAACATAGAAAAGAACCATATCCGAGCATAAAACGGAAAAAGGAGTGCATAATATAGCATAAAACACATAATTCTCCCTAAAAATGACACAACTCAAAATAAAGTGCACTTTAAGGACTTATCAGCGGTTCTACCTTGGTAACCCCCGATATTGGAGAAATATTGTTGATCAAGAGGTCCCTACATGCCACAAAAGTTTCTTATGAAGATAGCCAAAGGGAGCAAATCTTTAACTCAAGGTGCACAGATGGTGGAAGTTGCACAAATGTGGCCTCCAATACACTTATTGACAAGCTTCAAATTCCCATCAAGGAGCATCCTACTCCATATACTCTTCATTGGTTAGGACCAAGAAATGAGATAACCACTTCGAGGCAAGCTCATATTTCATTCTCAATTGGTCCCTATTGTGGTGAAGTATTGTGTCACATCCTTCCTATGGATGCATGTCACCTAGTACTTGGTAGGCCTTGGTTGTTTAATAACCATGTGATTTATGATGGGTATGCTAATACTTATTCACTCAAGCACAATGGTAAAAGCATCACATTAGCTCCTTTACCTCCACTCGAATCTCACAATGCTAAACCAGGGAAGGGAAGTAAGAAAAGCCCCCACAAGAGTGAAACACTGAAAGAATGTGTCATTAGTAAGAGCAAACCTCGAATTGCCTTACTAGTGGTGAAACCAAACACAAGTGAGGGAGTGAAACCTTTACCCCTTATAGCTCGCCGCGTGCTTGAGGATGAAACCCCAAAGACACCCGCCCCTAAGGCCCCATTGCCAATCAAAATGGTGTTGAAAGAAGGCCCTTATGTAAGTGATCAAGCCACAAGTGGCACTCTTATTAGTATGGTGATTTTAAAATATCTTGTGATGAGTATGTTGAGATCTGCAATGAACTCATGAGGCCTAGGAGAGCTACTCAATGCTTTAATGTTCTTCCAAAGATCTTTAACGACTACTACACATTCAAGAAGAGAGGAGTCCCTAGTATCTTAGGTGTATTCAAACCCAAGAATGGCAAAAGGGCATGCAAGGGTGATGTCAAACAATTTTAATCCCAAGGATTTGAGGACAAATTCTCTTTAAGAGAGAGGATGATGGAGATCCATCCGTGACCATGAATACCTACCCTCAAGGTGGCCCAAAACAATCAGATTCAATGGCTAGAGTGCAAAAAAAACATGCCTAGTTTGCCTTAGTCATTTTCAGCCTTCATCCTGTTTTCAGCCCGTGAACAAGCCCCGTTTTGTACACATTATTACGTGACCTTCCAATGGATATGATTGGGATGCAGGAGGCCTAACTTTAAGTTTAAGATGTGTTCTTTCCAATAAGACCAATTGCAAGTCATTTGGAGGTCATTTGCTACCTCAAATCAGCTGTTGAAGTCAAGTGCTCAAAACTATTTCAGTTCTACCCAGTTCTGGAAATGGGTCTGTTTGGATGACCAAAGCTCCTCCATTTGGACTGAAACTTTTATGTCTTGAAAGTGCATTAAAAATATTATCAAGTGGCTATAAAAAACCTCAGCCAAATTACACACCTAAGGAGCTATTAACCAGTAAATTAAGGGAAGAAAATCCCTTTTATCCGGGTAAAGACAGCCAGCTGCATTTTGTTCTTTTTGAGGTGTTTGTTGCTCTTATCAAGGTTTAATCCACTTGCAAAGGTCATGATTAAATGCCTTGAAGCTGATTATGTCCTCCCAAGCCTCCCAAGCTGACAACTCAGCCTCAAGATCAACAATTAAGTGTTGTCAAGCCACGGTTTAATCTAACCGTTTTTGATGTTGTTTTGATTTTCGGGTTTTAGCCTAGTTTAGCTTCTAATTTGACTTTGTAAGTGGAATGCTTGTGTTTAGGAGGATTATAAGACCTCCCTTGCTGCCTTGTATGTTCAGTTAGTTGATGCATTTGAATGAAGTTGAGCCTTAGCTCCTTTGAACTCTCAAAACTCTCTTCTAGCTTATCTCTATCTTTGTCCGGGTAGGGTGGTGATCTAGTAAGAGTCTTAACCTCTCTTTGGTGGTGTTTCTGTATCCAAGGAGTTGTTAAGGGCCCTAGTACTAAACTTGGTGGTGTTTCTGTATCCAAGTGCGGTGCTAGATTCGGTTCCACTCACAAAACTATCCTAGTTTGAGCTTGTGTTTACAAAGGAAGCTTGAATCCGTTTGTTCTCCTTACATTCTGATTTGGTTTGCTTTGGTTGTTCCCCTTTGAGATACATCAGAGGATTGATGCGGAGCAAGTTCCAAGCTTGGGCCTACTTTCACTAGTGAGGGTTATGAACCTAGTAGGCCCAATATTGATCTTAGGTCAAGGACTAGGTTCCCCTATGTTAATATTGATGTGGGGCCCTTAAGAAGGTCCAAGTAGAGTTAGGAAATGTGGTTGGGCCAATTGTAGCCCTGAATAAGAAGTTAACCACTTAATCCTCTTAAAACCACTTCATTAGCTCATTGTCAGTTTCTGGACAGAATACTTTGCTTCATTTCAAGCTCACATCTAATAAGGCAAATAAAGCTCCAATTTCTATAAATTATACATGGATAGAAAGCCCAAATGTCTATTTTCTAACAAGTTTTGAATCACACTCAAACTCAAAGTATCGAGGATGTTATGGGCTAAATACCGAGCACGAGTCGGTCCAAGACTGGAAAATGCAGTTCCGATTATGGGCTTAATTGAGGAGGTTACAGTGGTAAGTTTGGAGATTACTCAGCATGTAATGATTCTTCACACACAAGAGAGCAGTCGACAAGTTGCAGCGCCTCCATTGGAGGAGTAGAGCCTACTCGAGGTTCTCTAGAAGATAGAGGATCAATCTTGAAAAATGCCACTCGTAGTGAATGTAATAATCTTAAGTATCTTGATTTAATTTTTAAGGATATTTTATAGGCCTCCTATTGGCCTATTTGCCTCACTAATGTACAGCTAAATCACCGTCTTATTGGGTGTTTATAGACCTAATTATCTTCATGAAAAATCAGATTTGATGAATGAAATGAGAGCTTGAAGCTTGGTTTTCCTCAAGATCTCAAATTCTTTATCTCTCTTAGGAGGGTGGTGATTTGAATCTTTCCTTTAATCTAATCCTTGGTGCTAAGATTTTAGAGGGTTAGAGGGTGGGTTGATTAATCTACTTGCTACCTATTACAAGTGTTGAATCTACTCCATTAAAGGCTTTCTTTATTTAGGAATTCTCTCTCTCTCTCTCTCTCTTTCTTGGTTCTTCTTTGGAGAGATTGGTCTTTAACATCCATTGGGCTCATTTACATGCATTTCATACCTTTATTTAGACAAATAGAATTCACCATGCATCAGAAATAATGAAGCTGAAGTGAATTTCCATGATAATTGTATGATGTTGTGTGTGGGTGTGGGTATGGGTATGGGTTATAAGCTTAATGCCTAAGAAGTTGGCGAGTTGTAGTAAAAGGAGAAGACGGAAAAGAACTCAATTTAAAAGATTTAAATATGGATTAAATTGTTAGGAACTTATGATTGACTAAAAATCATTACTGAGAAGAGGAATGCAGTGGGTAGTAAAGATTGGACTAAGTTAGTAATTGTAAGTGAGATAAAAACAAGAGGGAAGGGGGAAAATGAAGGGAAATAAGAGTGTTTTGAGATAATTAAGACGGGTTGAATCAAAGTTTACATTTGGATTAAGGTTACTAATGTTATTTTAGAATCATCTTAAGAATTTAGACATGCTAAGAAATATAATCCTTGCGTTAATTGTGGTTTAATTAACACCATTGCGAAGTCCAAGATCTGAATTAGGACCAAGTGATAGACTAATTGATTATGGGTGAGCTAATGACGATGTACACTTTTGGGATAAGCGAGAAAAAGAAATGAATGAAATGAAGACTTCTTGATGTGGATTCGAAACCAAGCACATGTCATTACCCTAAAGCAAATCACGATTAAATAATCTAACTTCTAACAACAGCTAGCAATAATGCGACCATTAAAGAAATGATCATATTAATAATAACGATATTAATGCTAATATTGATACCAACAAGTGTAGCAAAAATAGTAACATTAACAAACTTTTAATAATAACCATAATGGTAAATTATTATAATAATGACAGTTGCGACAAAGATAACCTTGATAATAGTAAAGTAATGGTAGTAAGTATTATAAGCATATTAGCAAACTTTTGATAAAGATAACAAAGATAAAAACTATAATGTTGGCTTTGATAAAGGTGAGGTGAGTTACATCATTACACAACCATAACATAAGTAAACAAATGTTGTCAATCTCGACGGAAAAAAAATAGAAAGAAAATGAAATAGAATCAAGTTGAGTAAATAATAATGAGTATGTTAATAATTAAAAAGAAGAGCCAAAGGATTTTGAATTACCTATTGAACCAGAAAATTTGAGAAAGTTTCCTAAACTCATAATAACCATGAGATTACACATTTGGAGTAGAAACAAAGCTACCTCTACTGCTTCAAGCTACCAATAAATATTTTTTTACTAAAAAGGAGAGAGAATTTCAAGACCCGGTATGTACATTACCTGTACTCTTCGAAAACTCATATATTTCTCGAACTATACCAAATTCATGCAATGTTCATGTAAGGAATCATTTGACGCGATATTTTGTCACCTAGATAAGTGGCCCCATCAGTTATCAATCAAGTGTGAGTGCAGCTCAGGCTTCCCAATCAGCTTGAGAGGTATGCATCTATCTTAAGATCTCTTCAAACATCAATAGGGGTCAAATTTCGAATAATAACCGGGAAATCATCTTTACTCACACTTTCTTTCTTTCTCCTATTTTCAAACAAGATGTTTTAGAATACGGGCGCCCAACTAGACTGGATACAAAACTTATTTTATGGCATAGGGATGTACATGTTAAGTTTAGGCTCATTATTCAAATGTGTTTACATTTTTGTTCTTAGGTAAGGAATCAGTGAACAACCCTCAACCTAATAAGACAGAAGATAACAAGAAATAAATGAGATCTGTGGTATTTTGCCGAAGATTAGCTAGCCAGACGTCTATACTGATTTGTAGCTTAGTACTCCTGGAAACCTACTGATTGTATAAACTTTTGGATAATACGTTTACCAAAGTGTTTAGTGGTTATGTGCTAAGTTTTCCAAGTATATTATGAATTGGACAAGTTATCAAATGTATGTTTTAAATCGAATTCCTATTGAGCTTGGTGAGTGTGCGGTAACATGATGTTACAGGTAGTTCCAAACAGCCTTGTTCCATCGTGAAACGGCGGTAATGCCTTCACTCAAAGGACTTCTGCTACGATCAAAACAATAAGTTATTAAGTTAAGATGATCAGGTATTAGGGATTAGCGCATTACAGTTATGGTAATTAATTTTGAATGAGGCCTAGTTGCCTAATATGCCATTGAAATGACCATTGTGGATGGTCAGCATATTAGTTAAGGTATCAATGGAGGCCTGTAAGGTATGGAGTTCCTTCTCAATCACAAAGAGTGTGAACGGAATCATAGTAAGAGGGGTGCTAGATGCTAACAATGAGAGGGCGAGGCTTGTCATGAGGCTTTGTTTGTCGACGTTGAAACGTGGCCAGGATAGCCATGGGCATTGGTGTGACCATAGAGTGGAGGGGTAGTGATGTGGTTGGAGAGATAAGCTTGATTTTCATAAGTAGGAGTTGGAGTCTGAATCTAGATCCGAGAGCTTGATTGACAGGCTTAGTGGAGGAATAGTGATGCGAGGGCTATGACGAAATAGAACGATACGGGTGGCCCAGGTTGAGGGTTTTCGAATGGAACGAGGGAGTGAGGCTCTGTTTGTGGAGGATGGAGTGTCTTTATTTGAAGAGACTTGGGGAGCCATTGTTGGAACTTTCAAAGCATGGAGATGAAGACGATAAAGGAGAGCAAGGAAGTGCATTTATAGAAGCTGGACCAGGAGTTTGTAAACATAAAAGGAGATTAGCTTGTTTGGAAAGAGTACGGAAGAATCGTATATTCTGAGTTATAGGAACACAAGATTATGACACCATGAAGCTTGGAAACCAAAATAAAATTGAGGAAAATTTTCTCTTGTTGGTGGGCAAGAATTGGAGTTGAAGAAGGAAGGTAATGGCAGGGGATTGTCGCAGCAGGAGACCAAAAAAAGAAGGAGAGAGGATGAGAATTAATGTTGGCCAAGGTTTAAAAAAGAAAGTAAATTAAAAGTACACTAAAGAAATAGGATATATGCTGCGTGAAGGGAAAGAGAGAGAAGCAGGGAAAGGCATGAGAAGATATGAGTATTTTTGGAAGTCAAAGAGAAAAAGAGTCAAAAAACATTCTTAAACAAAAATTAAAAAGCAAAGGTGGGAAAGGAAAAGGTGGGGCCGTGTGGGGGGCAATTCTAGGAGAAAAAGGGGGGAGAGAGAAGAGAGAGATTGAAAAAGGAGAGAGAGCGAAGCGAGAGAGAGGGATGAACTGATAAGAGAATTTGGTAAAAGTAAAACCTAAAAAATTATGTGTATGGCGTGGGGGTGGGCGATAGAAAGAGGAGTGAGAAGATGGGAGGATTAAGAAAGAGGAGAGAGAGAGTATGATTACCTCTAGTCATTCCAAAACCAAAAAAATAAAAAAAATTTCAAGTAAAAAAAGAAGGTGGGTGATGTCTGGAAAGAGAAAAATGAGGAAAGAGAAAAAAATGTGAAAAGTTTGACATTTTTGTTAAAATTTTTTTTATTCAACATAGAAGAGAAAGTTATGAGATATAATATTTCAAAAACAGGCAATGACGAGATTTATACTAGGCAAGAAGATGAATGAGAGGAATTAACAAGACTTTTGGACAATGCGTCGAGCAAATTATGAATAGAGACATAAACGAATCTGAATTTTGACAAGTTCATGGCGCGCTTGATATGTTCTCACTCCGAAAAAAAATTATTTTCAATATTATGGGACTTATCTGAAATAGGCAAAGTGACTTTTGCCCAAGAAAAATTTATGGTTTTAAAAAAATGTCGAATGAAGAGAAATTAGTAATTAATTTTCTTCAACCAAATGTGCTCAAATTTGTTTTGTGATAGATTCATTGCAAGGTTTTGAAATTGACTTTTCAAGTCGTACTTTTGGAATCTAATCCAAAGGCCTTGTACCAGTTTAATCAATCTTTTCATTTCTATGACCTTTTTTCATAGTCCTGAGTTTTAATCACCTTGTAAGAATCGGAATTAGTGATGCCTACAATTTTACTTTAAAAACTACATTAATCTTTAGAGATGGCTCCTCTCAATTCATGCTTTAAGGTTTAGCATTCCAATTTCCTTTATAATCGGCGTATTAAAGATCCATAGGCACAAATTCTAGTATGACATTCCCTTTTTCCACATGATCTCAAATAAAATGGTGACGTATCTCAATATGTTTAGTTCAAGAATGATGAACTGTGTTTTTAGTGATATTGATAGCACTTTTATAATCATAGTTTATGGGTATGTTTTTGAGATATACACCTAAATCACAAACTTATTGCATAATCCTTATTGCATAATCCAAAGTAATTGAGTAAAGCATGTACCAACGGCAATGTATTCCACTTCCACCGTTGAGAGAGCTACTGAGTTCTGTTTTTTAGAATGCCAGGACGCTAGACTTTGACCAAAGAACTGACAACTATCAGATGTACTTTTCCCGTCTACCTTGTACCTTGCATAGGTAGCATCGGTATATCTAGCTAGAGAAAAATCTTTCCCTTGAGGGTACCATAAATCAAAATTTTTACTACCTGCTAGATATCAAAATATCCTTTTTACACAAGTAAGGTGAGATTCTTTAGGACAATATTGAAATCTAGCACATAGACATACACTGAACATGATATCACGATGCCTAGCAGTCAAATAAAGTAGAGACTCAATCATCCCTCTATAAACTTTTTCACTAACCAGTTTTCTGTCTTAATCTAGGTCCAGTTTTTCATTTGTAGCCATTGGTGTTCTAGCATGCTTAATGAGATCCATTTTATATTTCTTTAACAGTTCATCAACGCACTTGCTTTGATTAATAAAAATTCCCAACCAATGAAACAATTTAATTCTCTCATCATCCTCATTTCAAATTCTTTGCTGATAAGAGCTAAAAATTCTTCACAAAGAGTCTTGCTAGTGGCTTCAAATAATATATCATCCACATAAATTTGAATAAGTATAATATCATGACCTTTGGATTTGGTAAACAAAGTCTCATCAATATCTCCTCGTTTAAATCCATTTTCTAAAAGAAATTTACTTAATCATCATACCAAGCTCTATGACCTTGTTTTAAACCATAAAGAGCTTTTTAAAGTTTATAAACATGATTAGAAAATTTTGAATTTTCAAAACCAAGAGGTTGCGCTAAATCAACTTCTTCTTTCAAATATCCATTCAAGAATGCACATTTCACATCCATTTGGTATAATTTGATATTCATATAGGATGCAAAAGCTAATAATATTCAAATAGCTTGTAATTGTGCAATATGGGCAAAGGTTTCACTAAAATCAATACCTTCTTCTTGGTTATACCCTTTAGCCACTAATCTTGCTTTGTTTCTTACTACATTGCTCTTTTCATCCAATTTGTTTCTAAAGATCCATTTTTGTTCCTATTACAGGATGGTCTTTTGGTCGAGTTGTAAGGGTCCATATTTGATTTCTTTCAAATTGATTAAGTTCTCTTACATAGAAATTATCCAGTATGGGTCATTAAGGGCATCTAAGTGATTTTTAGGTTCCATAAGTGATACAAATGCAAAGAATGTGCAAAACCTATGTAAGGATGAACAAGTTCTTACCCCAGTAGACATATTTGTCAAGAGATTGTCCATAAGATGATATGATTTATATTTATAACTTCTTTGAAGTTCTTAAGTTACCTCTTCCTGAGTTTCATTATATGGGGAACTTCTCTCATCGATGGGTTGATTTTCTTCTTAAGATGGAATTTCTTCTTCCTGATTTAGATTGATGAGAAGTTGTTCTTAGGAAATCCCTTTAGGGGCACTTAATTCTCTTGACTTTTCTACCTCATCATTGGTATGCTTGTTCAGCATGAGATCTTGTACTATAGAATTACTCAATTTGCCATCATTAAATTCACCAAAAATTATATGTATAGTTTATTCTATATTCTTGATGCATATGTTATAAACTCTATATATGCTTTAATATGCATAAATAGCCTACAAAAATTTGTTTGTCACTTCTAGCATCAAACTTTCCTAAGTTATTCTTACCATTATTATGAACAAAGTACTTACATCCAAAAGGTCAAAAGTAAGAAATATTAGATCTATGACCTTTGAATAATTCATAAGAGTATTTTTTAATATAGAACAAATTAAACACCTATTCAGTGATTTGAAGTGTTTACGGCTTCAGCCTAAAAATTTAGAAAAATATTACTTTCACACATCATTATATGTTTTATATCCTCTAAAGTGTGATTTTTTCGTTCAATAACACCATTTTGTTGAGGTGTATATGGTGCTAAGAAATTGTAAGCAATTCCATGACTATTGAAAAATTCAGTAAATGCTTTTTGATCAAATTCTCCACCATGATTGCTTCTAATGAACATAATTGATGAATTTTAATAAACTTGTAATTGTTTGCATATCTTTGAAAATTCTTTGAAAGCCTTATTTTTTTTCATTTTAGAAAGAATACCCATGTAAACGGAGAGTAATCATTTACAATTACAAGAATATATTTGCTATGTCCTACTTGCTATTAGTATGGGTCCACATAAATCCATATGAAGAAGTTCTAATGGTCTAGATGTACTGATGTTATTCTTTGGCTTAAAAGAACTGCGCACTAGTTTTTCTTAGCGCATGCATGACACAAATGGTCATACTCAAATTTGCACATTGGAAGTCCACAAACTAGCTCATGTTTTGCTAATTTTTTAATAGCATGCATGCTCGGATGTCTTAATCTGCAATGTCATAACCAATTATCATCATGATGTGATGCTTTAAACCATGATAAGTTATCTAAAGGAATGTTATCAATGTCAATTGCATATAAATGCTCTATTCTAGGACTATATAGAGTGGTTTTTCTAGATTTTTTACTTTGAACTATGCAATGTGTTGAGTCAAATGTTACTAGGTTTCCTTTATCACATAGTTAAGATATACTTAAGAGATTAAACTTGGAACCATCAACAAGTTAGACATCATCAATAGAATTTGAGGGGTCTTTACCAATCTTTCCAATACCAATTATTTTACCTCGGCATTTATAATAAAAAAGATGCTTCCATGTCCCTTCTTCTTAATTTCAGTGAATAGAGAAGCGTTTCCACTCATGTGTCTTGAGCATCCACTGTCAAAATACCATAGGTCTTGTTTCAATTTCAAGCACACATACAAAATAAAAACTCAAAACTTTCTTCCACTTTTGACCTTATATCTGGATTCAAAATTATTAGCTACAATATTAGGTGGTCTAATTCTTTTTGGTACCCATATTGGGCCAATCCTTGAAATAGATTTTATGTGGACATGAATATGCAATATGATCGACTTCATAGCAATAATTACAAGTTCTTACATCCTTTATGTGAAGTTGATTTGGCAAAGAAATTGTTATAACTTTTCTTTTTCTTGAAGTAATTATATCCAATTCCTGCTCCATTAAAAGATGCTTTTTGGGTATCAAGTAACTTATCCAAATTTTCTTACCCTTGTGTGAATTTCAAAACTGTTTTTTTATTATCATCACACTTAGTTTGTAATTCCAAATTTTTATTTTCCAAAGTCTCGATTCTATCATGTAGATCACCATTTAGTTTTTCCAAAACCAAATTTTCAAAGTTAATTCTAGTACATTTTTCTTAAGGTGTTTATATTTGGGTAACTACTTTTGTTTTAAGTTAGTAAAACTAATTAATCCATCAATTAACTCATCTTTGGAACATTTATAAAGAGCTGAGACATCTATCTTATTAGATCATTCATACTCAGTTATTTCATTATATTGTATTTTTTTGGCCATTAGGTAGATATTAGCTACTTGCTCCTCATCATTTTCACTCTCGCTAGTTTCGCTATCACTCCAGGCAGCTACTATTACTTTCTTGTTAGCTTGCTTTATCCTGAATTTTTGTTTTTTCTCTAATTTTTCGAATTAAATGGCAGTCAACATATGACCTGGCATGCGACAACTATAGCAAGAGCTAACATTAGTATCATTCTTATTAGACAACTTACCTTTTGAGGATTTTTCATTTCTTTTAAGTGTAGACCCTCTTTGATTGAATACTCTTTGACTGAACTTTTTCTTTTCCCCATTCTGTTAAGACCTTGTACCATCAAGGAAAATGCTTCCTCATCACTGTAACTGGGTTCTTCATCATTTGAAGAGCAATCTTCTATTATGGCTTTTAGAGCTATTCCTTTTTTGGAACCTTCTTCTTCGTCTTCTTTGAGGTGAATCTCATGTGTTAGAAGCTTTCCTAGAAGCTCATCTGGCTCGAGCTTCTTGAGACCTCGTGCTTCCTCGATTGTAGTAATCTTTGCGCCCCACTTGTTCTTTGGACCGAAGGATCTTTCTCACCATTTCTTTGTTGGAGTAGGTCTTGCCAAGAGACTTCAAGTTATTGGTGATGTCGATAAATCGAGTGAACATGTTCATTTTTGTTTCTCAAACTTGGCTTGTCCCTTCATAAGTAACTATCAGTTTGTCCCAATCTATTTAGCTTTATCACATGTAGAAATACGATTATATTCGTTAGCATCTAAACCACAATAAAGAATATGTTTAGCTCTTGAATTCTTAATAAATCTATCCCAATCAGCACTAGTAAATTGATCTTTTGGTTTATCAACTTCTTCTTCCTTGTTATTTTTTTACTTTTAATGGCATATGGTCCATTATTCACAATCTCCCATAGCTCCATATCTATGGATTCAATGAAATTCTGCATAGCATTTTAATGATAAAAGAAGCTAGTTCCTTTCAACAAAGGGCATCTAATGATAGATCAACCTTCAATATTGACATCTCCTAAGAAAGTCATCATCTTTATCCACTTGACTGTTAAGTCAAATGAAATGTGGGACTGGCTCTAATACCAATTGAAGATTCAGATCACCCTAGAGAGGGGTGAATAGGGTGTTTGCAAAAATTAAAATTAAACATGAAATTAAAAGCATAAATTAAATGGAGATAATACACAATGATATTTTAATGAGGTTAGGCCTCAATCAGGCTAAATGTCAGCCTAAAGTTATCCAATTATAGGATTCAATTATCTACTTCTCTTATTAGGATGAACTCTCTTACAATATCTTAGAGTTTTCTCACTCTCAAGATTCTAACTCTTAAATCAACCTTTTGATTTAAGCTTAGGGGGAGTTAACCTCACATCTCATAAGTTCACTCCTTAGTAAAGAACATTTTCTTAAAACTCAATTTTTAACATCAATACAATATTTGAAATGGTGGCTCAAGTAAGAATAGCAATTCATAAGCTCAACTTTGAGCGATTGTATGATCCAAATGGGCTTGCACATCCTTTATATTTGTAGTCATCTTGACTCTCGATTCGCTTCCACCAAAATGGAAGGAATAATAAGTGAAACCTTTAATTGATTGTTCAAGATATGATCTTAAGTAATCAAATCATTCGCTTTCCTCCTTTAAATCCACAAGATATTGTTAAAAATTGCAAGAATCATATGAATATTTGCATATAGAATCAATCACAATTAGTTAAACTAAGTTTTGTATTTTGCATTTGCAATATACAATCATGAGCTTTTGAGAAGTTTATTCAATAATCAATATGTGTAATTCTTTCCAGAGCAAGATAACATTCTTAATCTTATATGTGCTAGACGTGGGATAGCTTATGCAATTAATTTGTTTCAATCAATTTGTGATGCAATATAATATTGCTATAACATGGCAATCACCATCTTATACAATTGAGTTGCTTCATTAGTAAGATCCACAGATATTTAAAGCATGGCAATCAAATTATCTAACAAAATCATAGAAAGAATTATATTTTTAGATAGAGATCAACTCATAATATAATTTCATGCTTAGTAAAGATGATATCATAGAATCTAGTGTAATTCTTGATTTGATTTGAGTATATATAATTTAAAATTCAAATCGTGATACTCAAACAGTAATCTTGAAAATTTGTATTATGATATCTATTTATATCTATTTGTCAAGGTTCTTTCCATCTTATTTCCTTAATCTATGATAATTTTGTATTTTATCAAAATCATAGAATTATTAAATAAAGGAAGTCAACAAACCCTAGTTACTAAGTTTGACCTTTTCTAACCTGGGCTCTCCTTGAAAATGCATAGTCCCTAGGGCTAAAAAGGTTGAATAATACACACACTCATTCAAGCATACATATGATCCCAACCTAAGCCGGAGTTCAAAGTTACCAGTTGTTTCAAGTCAAGTTTAGAACAACAGTCTCACAACCCAAATGCTTCGTACGTCATCCATGGGGTGCATGGCAAGACTAGAACATTTCAGTTGCCTCCCTAAGTCATGTGGACCAGCAAGTGTGTTGCGAGTGGATGGATCAATCATGCTCATAGAGTCTAGTAAACCCACCAAGTTAGCCAGTTGATCTCCTAAGTGTAAATAGTAGGGTTACCTAGAGGTTATGTCGATCTGGTTAAGGAAGTACCTTTCCATTCAAGGATGTCTAATCCAAGTGTAGTTAAAATAATTTCCCATATTGAATTTCAATTTCGCCCACTTTAAGAGAAGTCTCCAGTGAAGTAGCCACTGTAAGGACCAACGAACTTACGAAATCTATCTCGAGTCGACGTCCAAACTTGTTTGCTAGATATTTATTTTTTATTTTGAAACTGGTTGCCAATATCTTTTTTCTTTTTTAAGAAATCTAAATCTTGGAAAAGCAATGAAAATTGGACCAAGGTTATGATCCAGTAACTCGATTGAGTTACTAGGCCTAAATCAAGCCTAATTGCCTGCTATAATCTTTGGAAGTAGCTCCTACCTGATCTAGGAATAGAGCAGCCAGCGTGATCCAGCAATCAGTTTCTCGGACCAATGTAGGGCCCAAATCCTGGCCAAAATACAAAAGCAATAAAATTAATTCGTAGAGTCAGTAGTGAGTTTTCAAAAAAACTTACAAACTAGGATTAGTTTTTGAAACGAACCATAAAGCGATAGGGACCACCGAAGGGACACCGAAAGGGATAACTGATTCGCTTCAAAAAGGTTTGTAAAAGGCCCCTGAGTAATCCCTAGTATGGTGACACTCTTGACTCCACAAGCTCGAACCGAAGATCTAGATTTGGAGGCGATGGTACGATGATATGATGGAGTGCATCACATCATCGCCTGTCATCACTGACGATTTCTATTATTCAATATGGGAAATCAAACTTTAATCACACTGTCACATAGTCAAGCAGCAATTAGTATGAATCACATTAAATAATGCAAATAGGTACAATTTTTGGTCCAAAGTAAGATAAATAATTACAGAAAGCACAAAACTGCCTAAAGATTACATCTATAGTAATTTGAGATCAAAATCATAAAATAAATAAGGTCAAAGGATAGGGAGAGAATTGAAATTATGCCTTCAAGATAACCCACCCGATTTAGCTTGGAACTCAGCAAAGTGACGCCTTCTTAATTATCAAACCTATCTCTCCTTCACAATGCTCTCAATGTATGAAGTATGTCACTCGGGATTTTGCCTCTCTGATCTCTAGAACTACTATACTAGAAATCTCTCACTTGTTTTTTTTCAATTCTCCCACATTTTTGCGTCTAACTGATGTTGAACTGATGCCTAATTGATGCCAACTTTTTACACCTATAAACCTAGGGATAGCCCCTTTTTATAGTGGTTGGAAGGGTAGTCTGAATCAGTTCAAGGGCAGGAGACTTAACCCTAGTCCCATTGGGTCAATCTAAACGAGAGAATTAATAAGGATAGGATTCTAGCTAATTAAACACACCTTAGACAGAAAAGAACTCGAAGAGAGGAAAAATTAAGGAGCCCGGACGGTTCCCTGTTGAGGAACCCGACCCGATTCCTAGCCAGTTTAGGGTAGAAACTTGCTGGGTTTTCTGGGCCAGGCTGGGCTGCAACTTGTTTTGGCTATAACTTTGTCATTCGACCTCTCTTTTGAGTGATTCATTTTTTTCTGAAAGCTTATTGAGTCTATTTTCTAAGACACTAATTTCACAATTTGTGGATAAGTGTGGAAGAAGATATAAGCAAAATAGTGAACATTTATCATTTTCAATCCATTACTTATTAGGTTTTGCTGCATAATATGTCATTAGAAAGCTTATCCAATGAAGTATGTTGATACTTAAACTCAATAATTTTATGATCCCTAGAGTGGATCTTAATTGGACGCCAAACATTGTCAATTTGGGCCTATTTAGGCTTTTTGGGCTCTACTAGCCATTTATTTTTCATTCTTTGTTCTTCTTACAGATCGTACTAAGGATTACTTTGTAGGGTCCCCAGGTACACAAGTTGGGGTATAATTTTTGCCACTGGACAATTAAAAAAAAGATGTTATGTTTACATATCTATACTATGGAATCCAACGGATATTCAGGGTCATGTTTACTTAAAGCATAACCCAAAGCTCAGTATAAGGTGAATGCTTTGAAGCTTGGTCAATTATACACTGATATTAATTAATATAACTATATTAGCATAAACCATTTCAGAGCTACAAAGGATGGGTATATGTCAATGTCTTTCCACTCATGATCACATGCCAAGTTTCACTTAAAGTGTAAGATCATATGACCAATTTGATTGCTTCATTATCATCAAAAATCAATATCTTCTTGGATCCAACAAAAATGTTTAATGAAACATAATAGAACATATGAAAGGATATAATATTTCACAGAAATCCCTCATTGCAAGATGCAATAACAATAGTATATTTCGTTATGAGAATTGTACAATTGTTTTGAATGTGAAGGTTTCACCACTTATTTCACAAGAATGACTTTTTTAAAAATTAGCTCTTCCAGATTGTAATCACCTTTCACTTCTATCTCATAATTTTGAAATGGTGAAACAGGCTTCTTTGACTTTCAATCTATTTCTATGTTGAAAATCATCTGAAAACATAGTGACTCATGTCCATATAAAGTATGAGATTTAAGCTAGTTTGATATTGCTTTAGACTTATGTTGGATTATTATCTGCCGTAACTTTAGAATTTACCTCTTAGGTGTAGTTTTCAATTTAGTATTTTATTTCTAGATTCATGCTAATTTTATCTTCTTAAAACGAAAAAAAAAAAAGCCATAGTTTTTAAATAAAATGATTGGCAACAGTTAAGTCATGGCTGAACTTCTTAGAATGCCCTTAGACATTACTGTGGAGTCATTGGCAGCCATGGAGGTACGGTAGAATAGTGCGGATCAATGGTGTTTCAGACAATATCAGTTGTAGTGCATTAGATGAGATGTACTCTTATATTAATGCGAATCTAATATAGTCCCTTCCTTTCTTGATTAAAAAACAAAGGTAATTTATTGTGGAGTCAACTAGGTCATCTCTCAAAAGTTTATTTAATTTTTTGGGTAACTGACCTCTTTGATTTATGGACAGCAATTTAATTCAAAAAAGACTTCATTCAACACTGAATACAAAGTTGATACACTTGCTATTGTTGAACCCAACTATCGGGGTGAGACCTAATTTTTCGCAGCATGCTTGACGTTGTCCGTTTTGAGGAGAATGGTTCTACATAACCAAGGGACGAAGTACTCTCTCATTTTTAAAGAAACTACGCCTTTACGTAGCTCGAATAATAAGTCTTTGATTAAGGGTGGTGATGTTCTATGTGGTCGTTGCATGACTCATTCTAATCTAATTACCAATAACATATTTCTGGTAAAATTAGAATTTTTTGCACCCATACTTCAAGTGCTGGCAAAACAGCGTACCAAGATTTTGGAACATATGCTATCACTTCCATGCATGACTAAAGATATGGTACATAATTATCTTATTAATAAGGTATTACCATCTGTTCTATCCCAATGGCCAAAATATGGGTCAAAAGTGAAATAGATCAACATTTAGATAGTGTTTCATTGGTTGAAAGAAAAATAGTATTCCCCAAAAATCATTTTTCATGAAAATGTTTTTCTAAGGAAAATTGATTTTTCATGTCATATTATTGTCGTTTGTTATAAGATAAATCATTTTCTATGGAAAAAAAAAAGGAAAACATTAACTTAATTATTTAAGTGACGAAAAATATCAACTGAAATTAGCAAAGATAAATGTTGACCAAACGAAGAAATATTCAACTTAAAATTTATATTTGAACTTTTTTCTAATATTTTTTATCGTATAATCAAATTTCAATCTAAACTGTTGAAATTGTTTTAGTGATGCAAAACATCAACTAAATTGTAAGTAACAAAAAATGTTGATTGAGTTGTAGTGGCAAAGAAAATTTTTGACCAAATGAAAGAATGTCGTGCAAAAAATCTAGATTTGAGCCTATTTCAATCTTTCCTATCTGATGATCAAATTTTGATGCAAACTATTGAAATTATTTAGTGGTGAAAAATATTGACTGAATTATTTAAGTGGTGAAAAATATCGATTGAATTATTGTGGTGAAAAAAATATTTGGAAAAAAATGGTCAAATATGAATATGAGCCTATTTTAGTCTTTTCTATCTGATGATCAAGTTTCGATCCAAACCATTCAAATTGTTTGGTGAAAAGTCAACTGCATTGTTTAAGGTGCAAAAAATGTCCCTTAAATTGTTGTAGCGGAGATAAATGTCGATGAAATAACAGAAACTTGAGCTCAAATCAAATTTTAATATTATCCAAACCTTTAAAATCAATATGTGTACTAAATTTCAACTGACCATATTATCAAGAGGAAAATAAACTTTCTATCTTCTCAATAAGGAAATCATTTTCTTCCATTGGGGGAAAAATCATTTTCCTTGAAAAATAATTTTTCATTCTTTATTGTGACAAACAACGGAAAATTGAAAAACTATTTTATGGGAAAATCATCTCCCACCCTCCCCAACCAAACACTACCTAAGTGTCAAGAAACGACTTGAAAAATTTGTAATTACCCTTTATATCTACAAAAGTGCACCTTCCTTTTAGGTTGCCCACTATGAAAAACTCCACATTTAAGCATGCTTATTGTAGATTAGTCTTATGATGGGCGATTTCCTGGGAAGTTCCTCCAAGTATAGTGTGACTAAGGACATAGTACGCTGGAAACATTTGTAGCGGTTTGTGTGGCTAGAAACAATTCAAGAAGCATTCCCGAGTAACTGTCCACGGCCTGATGGTTTTGAGGATGACAAATGGTATCAGAGGAGCATGTCAATGGGTCAATCAGTCGAACTGAGTCCGACCATTTAACTTGGTTTACCGTCAAATCAAGTTAGATCGGTGTGACTTGCTAGGCACATTATTAATTAACAAATTATCAAAAAAAACAAAGGTTGAAGAAAATATCCCAGTATCAGGTAATTTTCATGCATATATTTATTGATTCTATAGCCCAATTTGCTGTTTTGTGAATTATTTTTTTAAAAAAAAGGACTTTAAAAGAAAACAAAGAACGATGAGAAATCTATTTCATCTATAAGCCAAAAATCATGACTCAACATATGAGACAAGACTTCGATGGCAGAGAAGGGCGTTGAGATTAGAAAGGTATGTAACTTACGTATGATTTTCCACCTCTGGCTTCTCAAAGTCCACACTATTGATGCAACATTCTTTGGCTTCCATGTTAGCACAACCACCAGTAGAGATAGGAGAGGTAAGAAAGAAGAGCAACCGAAGATCTATGTCCACGATGTTGCTCTACCTTCGGCTTCTCAAAGTCCACACTATTTATGCATCATTTTTTAGCTTCCGGATTAGCAACACCAGTACAGACAAAAGGGGGGGAAAGAAGGGCAACCAGAGATCTATGTCCAAGATGCTGCTGTTAAGTGTCATCGTCAAGTCACTCCTTCTATGCTGTGGCTGGCCATGGCTTACAGTGCGAAGCAAGGCCAACTTCGGTCTCCCTCCTCTCTCTCTCTCTCTCGCTCTCTCAATTTCCCCCCTCTTTGGCTTCTCCAAAAGAGACTCACGAAGTCAATTGATTAAGTGCAACGATTTAAACTGTCAAAACTATCTGAAGCAACCAATTCTTAACTGGGTTTTACCAGTTCCTTTGTTCAACGGTTCAGCTAGCTCCGAACCATACCCTTTTTCGAACTTTCCAGTCTGGTCCAATTTTTGTGACAATGTTGTACAACTGCGAAAACAAAAGACTTGAGAGTACTAACAGAATGAAAATTGTGCTTCTTTAGAGAAGAATGCTCAATAAACAGCTATGTTGCATGCTTCCAGGATCTTGCTGAGTATGCATCTAATGACCCAAGTACACTTCTGCACAATCCTTATTCAACGGGGCTTAGCAACATAAATCCTTATACAAATCCTCACACTTAAATTCTTTGAACGCACATTTTTTTTAAGTTACAACTGTGACAAAGTTAACCCACGAAGTAGTACACAATGACACTTATTTTTTTCCATAGGCCGTTGAAAAGACCACCAAGGATATGGTACGTTATACACCTAGAGTGAGAGCGAGGGAAGAGGAAGCCAGATCTCCAGAGCCCGACTCATTGACAGCCCAGCATTCATCGATTGTCCACCATGCCTTGTGGCTCATCGAGCATGACATCATGTGATTGAAATTGAAACCCTTGAAACTTTACACAAGCTTCCCTGATATTCAAAATAGGGCTCTAAAAAAAATACAACGAAGATGCAAAAGCAGCAGAGATCTGCTCTCATAACTACCGTTCAGACAATGGATCTCCTGGAATAGAAGATCAAATGCACAACTGAGGTTCATCTCGAAGTGGCATTCTTTGGTGAGGAGGCAGGTCACTTACATTTCACGCAACCATTCTCAGCAGCAACCTTGCTAATGGAATTACTTGTTTTCCCTCTTTTTCTCGAGAAATTTGTTTCTGATTGCTTTCCAAAATGCAGGCACAGCTATATCATCTGGTACTTCCTTAAATGATGGGAGATAGTTCACATCCACAATCACGTGGTCACCTGTACCTTCCTGGATCTGTGAACAAGCACAAATTAGGCTATCAACGAGGTTTGGACAAAGAGAACTGTGCTTAATCACCTAATTTAGTATAACTCAAAACTTGACCTAAAGTAAGGTAGTTAATTCTCACCGACCTCTGCATAGGCCTGACCTAAACTGAACACAAATTTCTTGACCAATATTCACAAACATTCCACAAACCCACTCCGACCTCATCTAAAAGGTTCACGTGACCCGGATGGTCCATTTTCTAAATCTAGCTAAATCTGGCCCCATCAATGATCTACTGTGTATTAAAATAACAATAATCAATTTGAAAGAGTAATGATTTTTTCTCTTTTGAGTACTTACAACAACATCAAAACCGAAAATAGTGAGATGGAGCTTTCTTCTGAGATAGTCAGCAGCAGTTTTCACCAACTCCAGATCAAGAGCTTCGTCCCCAAGCTGATTCTTGTCAGCAGCTGGCAAAGACTTTAAGCTGTGAAGAAAATTGCCCAGTCATGGAAATCACCATGTAGGATAAAAGATTGAAGGTTGGAAAACACAATATTTCATTTTTAGGGAGAAAACTAACAGGAGGATACCTATCAAACAATAGTGGCTTAAGTTTATTGGCTTCAGAGAGTTTCATCAGCAAGTCCGCATTGGGTATGGACTTCTTGACTGCAGAAAATAATTCGTCACCCAGGACATAACATTTGAAAAGGGTAGATGAATGATCTACATATTCCTGCACAAGCAAGGTTCATACTACATCTTTTTAGCCTTGGGGTGAATGCTGCCATCACAATTATCACTCCAAACAATTACTTTCTTGCTGCACCAGAAAACTATCCAATTGGTTGAATTAGCAAAATATATTTTGTGGGCAAGTCCCAAGAATGAAGGCAAAGAAGCAGCACTTGACTCTACGAAACCCAAAGAATAAACTTTCCCTGAGGAGCACCACACTTCAAACAAGTATAGATCAGACATCACGGAACAATTCAAGCAGAGAGGGTTGCTTGAAATTTCAATCAACAGCTGAACAATCCTCAAGCCACTAGGTAGAGTAAGAAATATAGAGTCTTCAACATCAACAACATCAAGAACCCTTGAAGAAAGGGTCTGGCTATATAATTCACTGTTATCAGTTAGTAAGCAAAACAATCCCCCTAGTACCTGGGAAAATGATTGCAAGGATAAGGGAGGTCACAGGGAAGACGAAGTACCAGCAGAGAAAAGAACGGATACACAGCTGAAAGACTATACATACTACAGAACAAAGGATTCATAAATTTGGTCTCAGTATTGAGTATTACGGGTATGGTATTGTAAAATCACTCTAATGCAGCAACCACAGAGTATATGGTGGTTCTTGCAGAGTGACTTACAGTGTGCTCAACGTCAAAATCTTTCCAATGCAGGCAATTCATTGAAGTCAGCTATGGAATGCACGATAATAAAAACAATAAACACAAGGATAAGGAATAAAGGAAACTGAGGAATGCAAAAGCAACGTGGAATGTGATCTTTTTTTGGGAGGTGGGGGAGTAGTGGACAACTGAGATGGTTGGCTTGGTCAAACCCACTAGGTTATAGTATGGACTAGCCATGTTCAGTTGGATCGGATTGTTGAAAGCAGCCAGGTCTAAAGTTCATGTGTTTGTTGGTTAGTTCACCCAAGGCCATGGATCCATCCAACGTACTTACCTCTACCCAACTGATTCAAACTAGTATAATTTTTTCTTTGCTATGTTCGTATCAGAGGAAAAGGGGGGGGGGGGGTTGAAGACAAATGAAAAAAAGGATCAATTGGTTGGCACATGTCTGAGCAACCACTTAAGAGGTTGCCCATCCCTATAGGAATTAACCTATAGTTATTAAACCATAGTTATCAGGAATGCTTCATGACCCTTCATAGCCCTGCGACCCACATTCTGGGAACAAGTGTTTGAAGCCTAAATGAGACTAAATATCCATGCCTCAAGTGTTACAGCCACAAGTGATCACACTTACATAATTGGCATTGACTTATGTAGTTCATTGAGCTACGGTTGAGCCTAAGAATTCTCACTAGCTAGACTGGCACAGTGCTACTAGGGCTCTCCTATCACGTGCAACTGTCAATTATTTATGTATGTAGCGATTGGCCCTATAAATTATCACGAGTCTTTTCATCCCACATTGCGTCCATCTTTTTGAGGGACTTCTGAGATCACATATGCCTACACTACTCTAGGTCAAGCATATTGGTTGTAGAATATCGTGGATTATAGACTCCAAAAAAGAAGTGCACCTTAGCGATATAGGACATGTGATACACACAACAAATTCTAGAAGCTCTTTCTATGATTGCTGCTTACGTGTTCTTCCCTATTTAGAATGGAAACGTGAAATTTCAGTACTTGATGTTTCATCCCAGTTCACGTAATTATGTCACATACTAGACATGCATATGGATACTTTCACATTATCCATCTATAAAAGGACATGTTTATACAACCATTGCCTCTGCAACATAC
>JAKOGI010000513.1:245000-262500 GCA_029747015.1 Carnegiea gigantea | reverse complement strand
ATCCTAGGGCACGTCATCACCTACAACGCAGTGGGCGCCTTGAAGAATGCTTGTTCTAACATTCATGGCATAACCTCTCTTCCTGAAGGGAGGTGCTAAAAGACAACTAAAACAGAAAAACTAACATCTGTATGCAACATCATAATGAATACGTCCAATCTTCTCCATGTTATGAAATCATTATTTTCAGTTTCTTCACAAGTTTAGCATATTAAAACAGCTATAATGGTAATTAATTCGAATTAGTCATTCACACAAAGTGATGTACCTTGAAGAAATAAGGGCCCCTCATCTTAGAATGACCTTCCTTATTAAGATTCTCCAACCCAAGTAGAACATGTTGGATTTTTAGTCGATCCAAAACAGGATAAATGTTATTGAATGGATCAATCACACAACAAGATAGATGCTCCTCCAAAGTTCTGTAAATAAGCATACCCGTTAGTGGACTAACTAGTCTACATATTATATGAAACATATGAATTGAGGAAAGCAAGATGCATGAATGTCATACACTTTTGTGAAATTTACGAAAAAGTGCAGCTTCAAACATATTTGACAAGTCAGTTGACCTTAGCATCACTAAACAATTAAATTTGCCGTAAAGTCAAAGCGACACCTCGATCATAAATACATTTTACGAGTTTCTGTCGCTATGTTGACACATTATAAAGTCTCTGTTTTCTTCTTCATCACTCTATTCACTTCCCTGATCCGATCTTGTACTCCATCAAAGTTGCTGCTTCATCCCTTGGATTTCATATCTTCTTCACTCACTTTACTCAATTAAGCTTGTTTCGCTCCAATCCTCGAGTCATTTTTACAGAGATTTATCAATTTAAAAGAATCATATTTTGATCCATATCAAATGGGTATTATCACAGCCTCTACCATAGCAGTGATGAATACTCTCAAGTCGAACACACAATCAGTCACGCATGATTGCATGAACTCTTAGCAGAATCAGTAAGTCCAAATTCTCGCCTAAAAAGATGTTAACACTTCCTTGTCAAAGAGCCCGTAGAAATAACATTGCAATCCCTTCTCAATGCTTTCTTCACTCAAATTCCTGGATTATGTTCACTCCCTCCTCAATTCTCAAGTGAACGAGACATCTAGAGGCATCACATCATGTGTCAGTCTCATTCCTCTTCAATATTCTTTTGGTGTTCTGCCTTGAACAATGAACGGAAGTTGCAATGCCAACTTGGAAGTGAGATTCATATTCCACAGAATGACCATATGAGAACATAAAGCGACTCTCACTCGGTGGGTGAGGGTCGAAGGGTGGGGGGGAAGGCACCTAGGCAACAGTTGAAAGCTCAGAACACACATGCTTTATTCCTCCAATGTGGATAGAAAATCCTGTCCTAATCATTTTGAGCAACTGGATCTCAGAAGAGATTATCTTAATACTTCTTTAATTTTATTTTGTGCACGATAAAAATAGAATTTGCTGTCGCACTTTCAAGTAATATTGCCTAAAGAACATTATTGTGAACTTCAATTAGGTGAGTTGAACTTGCATATTCTAAGAGCGGCTTTCCTCATTCTCTATGAAATCTAATCCTGGACAGATCAGGTAAGGTTACAGGTTTTGTCAGAGTTCTTCACCAAAAGTGCCACTGAAGTTTGCAATTTATTAATAAATGCCATTGAATTTTTTTTTTTTGGGGTGCCTAAGTGTGGCACTAAATTATGTAAGTATTATAATGCCACTGTGACTGGCAGTAGCAAGTTTAAAGTAATAAAATAACGTTTTTAACTGGTTTTAAGAACTTGAAACTACAAAGAAAAAAAGGATAATGAAAATGATCATCCTAAGCTCGGAAATGGAGAGAGAGAAACTTTGAAGGGGAGAGGTGTCATTCACTCTCTAATTCTTATGGGGATGAGAGAGAGGGGTAGATGAGATCATTGATTTGAAGGGCAGAAATGAGGGATTCTGCCAAGAATTTGTTGTTACCTAGGTCTATTTCGGTGAGAGATTGAAGGTCCATGAGTGAACGCGGCAGTGTGCCTGAAAATTTGTTGCTATTGAGATGAAGAGAGAGAGTTCAGAGAGGAAAGAGAGTTCTCCACTAGTAACATCTTTAAAGATTTGCATAAGTGAGATCAATGGGAAAACAGAGGGCACAACAGAGGAGTAGAAAACCCCATCGTAATTATACACATTGCAGAATCCCATTTGGACTCAGCAACAATGGCAGATTTCCGTGATTAGAGGGTGGAGTAAGCAGTGCTCAAGCTGAGACTTGATAATACCAGCAGAGATTGTGGTGGTTGTTGCGGTTGTGGGTTCAAGTCTGGAGTGGTAATCCCTTTGCCACCGACCCAAATGCCACCGTGTTCGACAGCAACACCCATTCTGTCGCTGCTGCCTACAGTGAAGCTGGGCTTCGCCTACAGGAGCAAGAGGAGAAGAATCAAATGGGATGTGCCTATATTTGGGGAGGTTTGAGAGTTGTTTAAAATGTTATTTTTGAGGATTTTGGAAGATGAATGTGTTTTAGCTTCGAAGGTTACACGGGGGTGAGGAAGGGGTTCTACTGTTCAGCATTTACTGTTACATTTTGCCTTTTCTTTTTTCTTTTCAATTCAACCTTCAAGAAATGATTCACCCCCTCCCCCCCCAAAAAAAAACCCTTGTTACAACTGCTAGAAAAGTTCAATAATGGCATTTTTTAATTTCTTAATAAGTTCAGTGCCACAGAAAGGTCGAAAAATAATTCAATGGCATTTTTTAATATTTGGAAAACAACAGTGTCACTTTTGGCCAAGAACTTGGTTTTGCCATTGACCAGCGTGTAATGTGGTATATGCAACTGGAATCTCAAATCTGAGTCTGTTTTGGCAACGAAGTTCTAATGTGTGGTGTCTGTTCATCAAAAATTGCAGAGCTCTAGGCGGTTAGGGAAGAAGACCTAAGAGCTAGCTTCTTCGCCCCATGTACAAAGGGGATACAGCTGACAGGCTAAAGGGATTGCCGTGAAGAGCACATAGAGGAAATAGCTCAGGTTGGGTGAACTTTCCACAAATGCAGCTAGAAGAAGGTTTCAGGTTTGGGAACTGCAGTTAGAACTCAGGAAGAGGTTTTGCCCAAGACTAAGCATGGCTGCTGGTATATAGAACCGAAACCTCAGAGCTGAGGTCTTTCCTTCCATTTCCTTTTTTCTTTCTTAATTACTTGAAAACAATGCTGAGGCAGCTTGCACAAAAGAGTTCTGACATTTAACAACCGTTCATTGAAAATTCCAGTTGATTAGGGTAGAAGGCTTAAGAGATCCCGTACTCTCAGGCTCCCTCTACAGGGCGGGTATAATGGACAGGCTAAAGAGATTTCCATGAAGAGGACTCAGAAGTTAGAACTCAGGTCTCTAATTTGCAATTTTACTCAAGGTATTTTAGTTGTAGCATGCAACTGTTCCTATTTGACACCATTATATCAGTTGAGATTCAAACTGTATTGTTCAGTGGTCTTTTCAACCTTTTACTAAATTGCCCGAGATAATGACAAAAAAATGCAACGCATACAATTTAGTGTTACCACCTTCACAGACAAACATATCTTAGACTCAAACAAAAAGAAAGAACAGAAAAAGAAACAGCATTTAAATGTAGAAGAAGTAGATGAAATGGCAAGATCACAAATCAATTACATGAGGTGGAACAATGAAACAAGGAGAACTAAGCAGTTAAGTATGCGTGTGCACAGGCTCAAAAACTTTCCATTTCAAATGCTTTGTTTTCAAAATTCGCCATATTGGCAGCAAGACATATCGAAAAGCAAAAATAATGAAATGGACTCTTCAAAAAATTGAAAGAAATCACTCAAGTCTGAATGACCCTAACCAAAATGGCCCTTGAATTTGTTTCATCAGTGAACAAAACTTCACCTTCATCTCAAAAGGAGAGAAAAAAATTTCCCAAAAAAAAAAAAAAAAAAAAAAAACAAGTACCTCTTCAGTTCCTCCATGCCATTTGTGTAAGTAATTTTAGGATCTAGTCGTGATGTGTCCAACTCAATGGAAACAATGTCATCTGTTGCTTTGTGGAGGATCACATCAACATCTTGCAGTTGCAATGGTATCGATAGCTCATATGTAAGGGGCAGAAACATTAATTCATACTCGGCACAGAACAAAGGAAATGCACCTCTCTGCCAAAAGTAACATATATGCTTCACTTAGTATGCTATGAGATAATAATCTGCAGAAAACATACAGGCAAAAAACACAACAGGTCAATGTTTGCAGTCAACAATACCTCCTCCCCCCAGAAAACGCCCCTTTTTAGAAAAGGAGTTTGGATACTCCCATATCTCACTGTCATACGTCTAGTCATCTACTAGTAGTAGTAAATAAAGCCAAAAACATCAGCTGGTTGATTATGGTTGATTGAACTATCCTATCTTGATACTAAGGTATTACACTAACCCATCTTGAGATTTCAGTCATTCAAAGGGGCGCAGATAGAAATGCAGTTGCAGCACTGTATGACCTTCTCAGCACTTGCTTATTTCAGAAGGATGCCCGCTATTTTGGTGGGGTGGGTGACCGGATGATAGATAAAGGTGGGAAAGAATAATTGTACACAGGTCTAATGAGCCATGGCAGCAGGGTTAAATCCTCCTTCCAATATAACTCTACCCTACACCATCCTAGTTGGATATGAAACTAAGAAATCATAGAGTACATTAATGATTCCCAGCAAACATTAGATTAATATACAGTACAGCATACCATATAACAGGAATCATAACCCCAGAGAGGGGCAGAAGGCAGAACCCCAAAGACTTAAAGTCAATAGAAAGCTAGGAGCACTGCACTATCACTCTCATAATTGATCAATCAATAATAAAGCAACTATCTCCAATAAAATGTCAAGAACGACGCCTAGAAATTTGAACTACTTGCGTTCGGCCGGCATGAATTTTTCTAAACGGCATTGCTATTTACTTTGGTCTAAAACCACCAAATTATGCAACTGGTTCATGTTTTTTGTTTTTTGTCTGCTACTTTAAACGTGCTAGTGTTTTCAGTCACAACTTCTTTTCAACTTGTAGATTCTTTTCATTTAAATCTTACTTTTAAAATACTTCTCATTGATCTTTTGAAAAGAGCCACTTTGCTTTCAGCATCAGGACCGCAAACATGTTGACTTCCCCAAACCTAACTTCAGTATGATTTTCACTGAATAGTTGTTGCCATCACTGCTGTTGCTTAAGATTCATCACAAAAGAGAAAGGGAAGGAATGAGACATGTAACAGAAGAATGGAACCAAAATCAGTCCATATGTGACTCCAATGAAAAAGCAGAAGCACATGAAGAAAGAAGAGGTCACATGACCGCTTAGACTATCAAAACTTTCCCCACCATCTTGATTCCCTTGCATAAGAAGGAAGCAGATGTTCAAAGTTGTCAGTCATGACTTGCTACTACTAATATTAAAGAGGATACGAATGACTTGGTATTACTCCCTAGGCATGATGGAAGAGGGTGATCAAGACAATGATGAGGGAGCTGACCATCTCAAAGAATCAATTCGACTTTGAGATGATTAATGGAACAATATATAGAGACAGAAGGAAGAATTTGCACATGGTTTTCATTGATCTAGAGTTAGACATAGCATATCATATTTTCCTACTATTTGGACAGATAAAGTCTTCACAATTATTTTGACAGCTAAATGCATCTCAAACTGTGCTTGCTACTTTTGTTGCAACACGTCAGAGCGCCTCAGCCTTCTGAATCAAAGGTCCCACAGGGACTTCAAGAAGAAATAATCAGAGGTAATGGTGCAGAAGTGCAAGAGGACCAACTTGCTGATGCCGTAAGAAGAACGAACACCCTCCATGGCTTCACGTATCCGTGTTCCACACATGTCGAACACCAACAACCTTGGACACTTTTTCGACTCTCCCAGATTTATGCCACATGCCAGATACAAATATGACCTTAAGAGATTGGGTTTTGTTATTAGTAGTTGTAGGTTGCACACACTATAGCAGTTTGTTATTGCTCAGATCCAAACACAACCCTCTCCAAGGTTAAAATTATAAATACAAAGGTAATTAAATAAGTACTTTATCATCACTACATGCCCATTATACATGTCATCAACCACTTGAACTTGAGTGCCCCCATTGCACGCTTGCGTCACATCAACCACTTGAACTTGAGGAAGACGTTGTTAACCCTGAGGAAAGCTTTGAGGATCTTGTTCATGTTGAAAATAGCTTTCTTTACGATGCACATCTAGGAGTTGTTAAAAGTCTTTTAGCCAACCCAATTATAAACGGTGAGTGGAAACGTACCACCATCTTCTATACTCTTGTTAGGTGTGGGGAGACTCTTATGAAAATGGTTATCAATGGTGGTAGCACCATGAATGTTGTTGTTGAGTCCGCTATAAAGCAATGTCACCTTAAGGTAGAGCCTCATCCCCACCATTTCAAAGTAGCATAGGTCAACAAGACCAACCTAAAAATTACCCACAAGTGTAACGTTCCCATCCAGATTGGTGGTTACAGCCTACAGGGATGAGATTTTATGTGATGTCCTTCCGATCAATATTGCTCATATCCTCTTCGATCATCCTTGCCTTTATAATTTGTCTCACATCATGGAAGGGAAAACACATATACCCTTTAGGTATCCAAATAAGAGCATCCCTCTTAAAACATGTCAATACAAAGAGATGTTGCCTTCCCCGAGTCCCAAACCTTCCTCAACCTTATCCTCTCCCACAGTGTGTCTACTCCACCTAGAGGAACTATTTCCACTATTCATTCACCATAGAACTTTTGAGAGACGGGAAAACTCTAATAAGTTCTATCTGACACTCTTAGTTAGGGAGCTAGCCTCAGACTCTATTGTCTTCCCTAGCGACTCTTTCGATAACCCGCCTTTCCAAGACCTCCCAGAGATTGATAACTTAAAGAGTATGCTGATGTTGATCCCGATGAGCTTCCTAGTGAGCTCCCTCCCCTTCGGGACATACAACATGCTATCGACTTAGTTCCTCGTTTCCAACTCCCTAACCTTCCTCATTGTAGGTTGAACCTACTGAACGAGCGGAATTGAATAGGCCAATTCAGGAGCTATTATCTAAGGGTTTTGCTCGTCATAACATCAGTCTTTGTATAGTCCCTCCTCACCCCTTAAAAGGACAGATCCTGGAGGATGTTTGCCCATAGTAGAGCCATCAATAGAATAAAGATTAAGTATAAGCTTCCCATTCCGAGGTTAGAGGATATACTTGACTTACTTGCTGGTGTTAGCTAGTTCTATAAGATAGACTTGCGTAGTGGTTATCTCATGTTCACATTAGACTGGAAGACGAAAAGAAGACTGCATTCAAGACCCAAGATGGCTTATTTGATTGGATGGTTATGCCTTTTGGGTTATCCAACACCCCTAGTACTTTTATGAGACTCATGGCTTATGCAGTTTAGCCATTTATGGGGAAATTCCTAAATGTCTAGTTTGATAAGATCTTGATGTATAGGAAGTCTAGGACAGATTATATTGACCATCTTAGAAAACTTTTCTGCACACTTAGAGATGTCAAGCACTTTGCTAATCTAAAGAAGTGTGTCTTCCTTCAACCTCAGATACCCTTTTTAGGGTTCATTATCTCTGCTCAAGGTAAAGGTATCTCTGCTAACCCTGACAAAGATAGAGCCATTAGGAAGTGGCCTGAACCCAAGACCATTACTGAGGCTAGGAGTTTCCATGATCTTTCCTCCTTCAGCAGGAGATTCATTAGACACTTCAACTCTATTATGGCAGCTATTATAGACAGCTTGAAGAAATGATCATTTTAGTAGACTCCGCCTAAAGAGACATCTACTTTTAAGGAGATGAAGGAGAGAATGTCATCTGTTCTTGGCTTTAGCAACGTTTTTGAGGTTGCTTGTGATGCCTTTGGGCATGGCATTGGTGGAGTTAGGAGGGACATTCTATAGCATTTTTTGGTGAAAAGTTCAGTGATTCTAGGAGGGTTAAGTACACCACATATGAGAAAGAGTCATATGTCTTTCTTCAGTGCCTTCATCGTTACCAGTATTACCTTTTACCTCGCAAGTTTGTTGTGTACTCCAACCATGAAGCCCTTAAGTATTGGAATTCTCAGTCTAGTGTCAATCCTAAGCATGCTAGGTGGGTTGAGTGAGTATATGAGTGAATACTCTTTTGTATTTAAGCATAAGTTTGGTGTTGAGAACAAGGTCGTTGATGCCCTCTGTCATAGTCGTTGTCTTCTACACACGACGAGGGTTAAGGTTCCAGGTTTTGACAGGCTGAAGGATACTTACCCTTCTTGTCCTAATTTTGGCCTTGTCTTTTTGGAACTTTTGGGTAGTAATCGTCAACCGTATGTTGATTTTGTTCTCCATGATGGTTACCTGTTTCAAGGGTCCCAGTTATGCATCTCTAGGACATCGTTTAGAGACTTCTTAGTTTGCGAAATGCATACTTAGGGGCGGGGGGTTTTAGTTGGCCACTTAGGCAAGGATAGAACCATTGCACATGTAAAGGATCATTTCCATTGGCCTTCTCTTCAGAGGGATGTCTCTCGCATTGTGTCTCAGTGTTATACATGCCAAAGCCAACTGGCTAATGTTAGAAAGCATAATACAAGGTTGTACACTTGCTTACCTATCTGATGTATCTATGGAGGAGAATCACAATTACTCAAGACTGAATCCAAATGCTAAACTAAGCACGCTCAATTCAAGTTGAGTTTAAGTGATATCACGGTTGGAATGAACGAATAGGAT
Organism: Carnegiea gigantea; assembly: GCA_029747015.1. Classification (NCBI taxonomy): domain Eukaryota; kingdom Viridiplantae; phylum Streptophyta; class Magnoliopsida; order Caryophyllales; family Cactaceae; genus Carnegiea; species Carnegiea gigantea. Next base: position 253,714 of record JAKOGI010000513.1, on the reverse strand, counting down.
AGAACTAAACTCTCTCTTAGATACAGAAACATCACTAAGATTGAGTTTAGGGCCCTTAACCTTAATTAGAATATAGAAACACCACCTAATTAAAAGTTAAAACTTACTTGATTACCACCTTAATCAGCCTAATTAAGGATAAGCAAGTGAAGTGTTTAAGGGAAGCGAACGCAAATGCTCTCAATTCTGGTTTGTATTCAATATCGAAAGTTAAGTTCAAAATAAGCCTTCTAAGGCCTTATATACATGGCCCTTAGGCAGAATGCTAGCAAAGGAGGTTTCCTCCTTAGGAAGGAAACGTCTAAGTAAGCTTAGCTAGGCCCTTAGGACTAAGCTAATTTACAAGCTTGATTAACCTAAGCTAATTACAACCAGAATACAAGGAAAGCAAGACAAATGATCATACTTATTCTTAATACATGTATTTAAGCCTAATACATCAGCTTTATTAGAGAAAAGAAAGAAAAAACAGCCATAAAGTACTTTCCCTTCTTCGACTAGCCAATCCGGATGAAGGGTGCAAAAACTCCCTTTGTTTTCTCATTGGTTCACTCCCTTCAAGGTTGTTTCTTCAGCAAATGATGATGTTCCTGCTGTTTAGACTAGTGATTGAAGCAAACAAGCAAGGAAGGAGCGGAGTAAACCCACTTGAGAAGGAAAAACACCTTGGTGCTTAGCCAGGTTCTAAAAGCTCAAAAACAACCCGGTTTTCTGCCCTTCTTTCAGCCAATCAAAAGTGAGCATGATTTTAATTTCAGGCCATGAGGGGAATCCTTAGGGTGTGTATAAACCCCTCAAGTAAAGAAATCAAGGTTAAGATGTGTTTAAGTAGGGAAATTCCACTTAAACATTTTACCGTGCAGAATTGGACCAAAACTGGCAGGGTTGATCAAATGGCCTGATTTCTTCACTTCGACTGAGCATGATTGGTTTTGCTCGCTTGGACCTGAAAGGTAACATCTAGGGAAACCCAAAAATGCAAAATCCAGAACTTAAACCGTAATGTAGCTTAAGAAATCACATATTCAAAATCTAGGTACATTCTAGTTCAGCTGGCCGTGTGGATAGTTTGGGTTTATTGGCTGAATTGGAGGGGTAAATGAAGTCCAAATGAGTTGAAACTTGTTTTGCTGGAAAGCTAATTTCTTGAGCTTCCAACCCATTGTAAAATATTAGACTTAAACCTCAAAGAGGCCTAAGTAATTAAGCTCTCAAAAACTAGGTTTGCTCCTGAAATTAACCCGTGACCTGCTGTTTTGCTTCTTTAACAAAATGTGGATGATTTATTTAACTTTTGGCCTGCAAAATAAGATTACCTTGACTGATTTGATTCTCCAAATTAAGGGACATGGAGAGATCTCCATCACTATCTCTCATGCCCCGTGGAGAGATATTAGTACGAACTTCGTACTCGGTCTGCCTAGAAAATCCTATGCTCATGGTTTGATTCTAGTTGTGGTTGACTTACTTAGGTGTGTTATAGAGGAGAAACACGGCATGGGACTTGACCTTACCGCTAGTTGAGTTTGCTTATAACAATATTGTCAATAAGTCAAAAGGTAAGAGTCCTTTTGAGAATGTCCATGCCATGGGTATTCCCCTCGCACCAATACCGACCTTATTCCCCTTCCTCCTGATGCCCGAGTCTCCCAACCTGCCTCGACATTTTCCTAGCATATTCATGATTTGCATGCTAGCATATTCATGATTTGCATGCTGAGATCCGTCATAAAATTGCAATGAGTAATGACAGTTATAAACTTTCAGCTGATGTGCGAAGAAGGGACACTTCTTTTGAGGTAGACGATTTTGTTATGGCTCCTGCTTGCCTGAACGACTAGCCCCAAAAAAAAAAATAAAAGAACCCACAAAAAGCTCCATGCGCAAGCTATGGGTCCTTACTAGATCGTCAGGAAGTTGGAATCAAATGCTTATGTGCTTGATTTGCCTGACAACTTAGGTATTAGTCCTATTTTCAATGTTGAAAAACCATCACCAAGGTACTTATAAGCCTCCTAGTCTTCCTTTTGATGCTTTTGCAGGTACCTAGATCCCCAAGCTTCCCCCTCCTGCAATCACATTCTGACATTGAAGATGTGTTGGATGATGACTTTGTCTCGTCTTCGCATGGTCGATTTCGTCGCTTCTTGGCACTATGGTTAGGCCGCCCACAATCAAATGCCATTTGGATTATAGAAGATGAGTTTTGTGAACTGATCCCTGCACTTTTAGAGTGGTACCTTCGAAACAACTCGCCCGAGTCAAGTTCTTTTCCGACAAGGCAATATGATTCAAACAAATATCATGCGAAAATATACCCTAGAAGAAATAGGAAACTTAGAAATTTAGGAATTTTTATTTAGGCAGATGTTATCTTTTAGTTATCTCCTTCTATCATTTAGTTAGCAATAATATCCTTTTATTATATTATCATTTAGTTTCCTTATCATTTAGACTGTATTTTTCTATTTAAACTCCCGAGTATGCTTGAGGGAGGCAGGCTTGAATTGAATTGAATTGAATTATTTGAGTGTTTGTGAGTTCTTGTGTGATTTTTCTTAGTGTAAGAATTGCTCTTAGAGTGTCCTACATCATCCTCTCTTCTAGTGCTAGTAATATTATTCCTATCTTTGTTTGGTCAGCTTTTGTCCCTCTCTTTTTTTAAAACGATTCCCTCAAATTCCAACTACCACTCATCTCAAAATGCTTTTGGTGCCTCTTCCACGAACAACTTCTCTGACATTCCAAATGAGGATAAGGTATTAAATCTGCATGATCTCGACCCAGTCCACTAAGATCGATAATGGTCACTCTTGTAGTTTTGTAAATGGCACATTCCCTTGCTACCAAAAACTAAGATCCACAAAATCCGAGGAATTTTTTCTCTTCTTTATTAGCTCAACACAGAGATATGGTTCTAACACAACGGATACCAATGCCAACTTGCTCAGTGCTGCTAAGTCATGATTTCTTAGCAGCCTCAGCCTCCATAATTTGTCTTCCCTTTCACTCCAAAATCTCAGTTCAAGGCTTGTATGGGACTTCTTCCAACCATTTGCTGGCAGTTTGTCCTGACTGGTTCATTTATAGTTGCATTTACAGGTTACTCATTTCTTTTTTCTCAAATAAGTGTATCTTACTTTGGGGACATTTCCTTCTCTAGCTGTCTCCTCTTTGGCAGGGAATTGTCAGGTCTTATCCCTGTTTCCAAAAGTTGTTTCACATGGGAAGTGAATCATGGAAGATTTTCTGCAGCATCTATGACAAGTTTACCATTATAATTCTTTCGAATTTATCAGATGAACTTGTGCTTCAAGGCAATTCTAGTGGAAAATGATGTTGACCTACAAGTTAAAAACAAGTTCAAAGTGAAATCATTTAAAACGTCATACATGGTGACTTAGGCCCCATTCGTTTTTTTGCTTAAAGCTTCTTATAACTACCTTACAAGTTACAATTAGAGCTGGCAAATAGGTAAGGTCGGGTGGAGTTCGAGTTCGGGTTGAACTTAAATGAGTTGAGAAACCCCTACTTGAACCTAACTCGTTTACTAAACAGGTTAAAAACCTTGACCGATACACGTTTATTTCTGACACATGTTTAACTGAAATTTACCCATTCATCGGTTCAAAATGGACGTTTAATAGGTTATCGGCTTATCCATTTACCCACTTAACATTTCAACTAAATTATGACTGTGAAGCATTGTAAATCAGGCGCGAGACAATAAAGAAGAAAAAGAAAGATGATGAGGGAGGTTCTCTCTCTCTCTCTCTCTCTTGCACTCTTTTTATTTGGGTGAGGGATGGGAGGGGCTATTGAAGAGGGGCTTATGAAATAAGATACTATCAGCATATTTTTTGTGAAAGTTCCACTATGTCATATATAAGCAACAATAACAGGAATTTTGGTAAGAAAAACATTCTCGCATGTCGTATGGCAATAATGAAAGACATTTTCCTTTTCCAACTGAAACAAATAAGGCATCCTTTTTTCAAAACATACTCAATATCAGAACTAATATAGCAGCTGCTCTTCCTCTCTATATCTGGGTGGAGCTCACCTTAGCAAAATCTACTTGCCGAGCGAGCTTCATACTGTAGGCAACAGTCGCCACATCATTTCGGGCCATCTGCATCCAATTTGTTCACAGAAACAAATGAAAATACCACACAGTGATCTATTCACAGTACTATAAGACATTATGAAAAACTTTAGCAGCCTAAAATGACAATGTATATTCTACACTGTATAGAACCCAAAAGAAGATGGATACTGCCCTAGCTACACGCCTACACCAAAATGTCAAGATGAAGTACCTCGCAAGAAAAGAGAAGAGGAAGTAGGACAAGGACACAAATTTTATGCAATTAGTGCGCTACAAGCCTGGTTAAACAGCTAATAACATGTCCAATGGGTCATGAACGGCAAAACCGTGAAACTAAGTTACTAAATCAAGCTCTCTTTTCCTTAGACCTGCACTAATATCAATTATCAATATAAGAGATGGATTTCAGCAATGATAGATGTGAAGGCATTTAGAGAGAAAATGGAACCAATCCTGTAAGCACATATGCATTTGTGGTGAAGCTTCCACTGCTCACAGAAGAGAAGCATAACAATCACAAATCTCCATAATAGAATAATCACAACGTGAATTTGATGGAGTCAATCCCTTCCCTTCCACTTGATTTGCATCTATAAATAAAAGAGAGCTCACTAGTAGCCTTTTGTGTGTGTGTGTGTGTGTGTGTGTGTGTGTGTGTGAGAGAGAGAGAGAGAGAGAGAGAGAGAGAGAGAGAGAGAGAGGAGAGAGAGAGTATGAGTATGAGTAATATAACACATTCAAATGCTAACATCTCAATAACTCAATCTCCTCTAGCCAGTGTTGATGTCACTCTCCCCACATATACCCACTTTATCCCTTCTCACAAATATCTCAAACAAAACCCTGCAATACCTCCCATACTCTCAAGTTGAATGCAACCTACCTACTTCTAGATACATCTCAATAGGCAATAGCAGTACAGTCCATATAGGGCTTCTTGTTGCTGTTTGCACAAGACCTGACCCTAGTGGTATCTCAGACACACACCTCTGTAAAGAAATTCACCTCTGTTATGAAGCCTACAATCTACTATACTAGATCTAGGAGATCCCACAATTTGGTACACAAGCAGATGCCTATCAAGAATAATGCTTCCATCCAATGCTCAATTTTAAAATAACCTCGCATATGCCATTCAGCACTCATGTGCCAACTGAGTTTCCTAATCTACATCAGCTTTCAATCTGAACTGGGTTTGAAAACTGGTGATCGCCTAGCTGTATCATGTTCTGTCTTCAAGTAACCAACTGAATGGAATTTCCTTATCCTTGGTCTCTTTTCACGCTCATGGCCTATCTGACTTCTCTTAAGTCACCTTCCTTTTCTTAATAATTCCCCCATATCTGCAATCTGTTGTCCTCCATCTGTAAACTATGATCTGCCTCTAAGTTGATGACAGGTTGACCAACGCAAACTGCTTGTATAATCCAACTATCAGTTTCTCATTGAGTCGCTGGACAATGATGTAATACCATCCTTTTACACCAAAGACTAACATGAACCCTCTCTATCATCATCCATCCTGCCAATCCTCTTCAGTAAGAAAAAACCATGGTTAATCAACAGCTTATAAACATAAAATGGCAGAATACAGAGAAGAGGGGAGATGACAAAAGAAATATAGCAGCAGCAAAGTCAGAAACTACAGAGTGCCAATATGAATGAATAGAAATTTGAAATATAGAAAAAAGATTTATTCCTCTTTTTCATTGTATAAGATTTCATTTAATAAGGGCGATGCTGCAATAAGCAAGTTACCCTAAATTTTGGATCTAAGTCCACGCGCCCCCCCCCCCCCCCGGTGGAGGATACTTAGGCTTCAAATAGCACCTACATTTCTTGCAGCTCTGCAGCACCAACACAGAGTTCTGAATGAGCAATTTTGAATTTCCAAGACTTAATATTGCATTATCAACTTCCTACAGACTACTGCTAGATCTTGTCAACCACAAATATTTGGGGTACCTTATTTCACAAATGCAACCAAATGATTGCATGACCAATAATACATTTACTGCAGCAATAAAGAGTAACCAGAACTGGCCATGCAGGTTGAACGCCAAACCTTTTTGTGCAAGCAGCAAATATGCAGAGGCAACTCTTCCAATTTCTTGATATGATGGATATTTGGATGTTCATTTGTTTCTCCACCATCATCATCATCTATATGCAAGATTGTAAATAGCATGAGCACCCTAAATAAGCTTCAAACACATAAACTAAAAATTCAGCTGCCTCATCATTCAATTCCAAATTCATATGCAACATTAAAAATTAAGCATAGCATTCAATATTGTTATGGGCCACTCAAAGTCATATATAAGTCAATTATTGCATAACAAGTGAGATGTAACTCGTACATTTTCAGGCTGCTTTTCTTTCGGCAAAAACTGATCTATTTTATCACAGAACCACCTTTCTGTTAAAAGAGGGGAAGAAAAGAACGCATATGTTTCTCATTGTTTTTCAGACAGATGTACAGACACATCAGCTATTCAGACATGTGCTCAGGTACCATTGTGTGAAGTTCCACAAATAATAGTTTACAATTGTAGATATGTGAAGCAGAGAACCACTCACCAAGCACAGTTAGCAACAAATCATTGTTGCATAGCTTATCAAATAGATTCTTCCTATCACTAGAAATAACATACACAGTTCTCAGTCCAGCATCACTCCGAGTCACTGCAATATCATTCATAACAACTTCGACTGGAGATGAACTGAGGCTAAAGCAATCGAGTGAGTATACTTTTGACACCTTTTTTAGGAGATTCACCTATCAAAATAGACACAACACATAGATAAGTCAGACAAACTGCATGTGAGTGGTTAAATTAGACAAACCAACCAAAGCAGCAATTTTCTTTTTTCCCCTTTTAGTTAACAAGAGTAAGCAATATTTATTTTATAAAATAAAGAATCCAAATGGAATGAATGTTAATCATACATACTGCAAAAAGCTAACTACAGCCTGAAAAGAGACTATCAACAGAATCTAGCATATCAAACAAACAGTAATAAAGCTCCTCCTTCCAAAAGGATAGATTCTTGAGCTGATTGACCTTGATATGCTCAAGAAAATTTCACCACTGTCAAAAACTCTTGTGTTTCCCTCCATCCAATTTATCCATAAAGTAGTGTGAGAAGCGGCCCAATTGATTTTGTTATTGATTTCCTTCCAAAAGAACCCTCCAAGCCAATAACTGTTTGTTTGACAGAGTTGGCTACAACAAGAGCATGGCTGAGGCAACTTAGTGTTAATTCCCAAAGAGATCTAATAAATCGGCAATGCAGGAGAAAATTACCAGTGAATTTGAGATCCCTTTTGCAAGGAAAGCACCTACTAACCAAAATTTTTCCCCGCTTTTGGTAAATTATCACAAGTCAAAATCTTGCCTTAGGCTGCCTCCTATCCAAAATGGGACACTTCCATAGGAGCTATATTCTTCCAAATAATCTTTTACGGGAAATCACTATATGAACCAGAAGGAGCCAAGGAGCACCGAGAGGAAGTGAGCTTCCTCTTTGCCTCAAGATTCCATGTAACCTTTTCAAGAGAGGAGCCTTTCAAAGCTACCCTATCAAGCATGCCAAAGAATCAATCAACGTGATCATCATCAAAGAAGCTATCTTGATTCTTGAACCAAGACAGTGACTCCAACTACTCACGTTGGACCTCTGGTAATAATCAGAAAAATAAGTACCTCTGTTTGCCAGAAGTGCATAGAGAGAAGGGAAGCGGTCCCTTGAAAGAATACCATCACACCATACATTGGGCTCAAGAAAGATTGAAAAGCATCGCCAGCTTCATAATCAATATGAAGAAAGAAACAATCCCACCCTTCAGTGATAATCCAAAGACCCATGCCATATGTATCATTATGCCTACTAGGGATCCACTTAAGACCTTTGACAGATTCATCAACAGGGCAACTCTCTGGCATGAAATAAGGGAGGATAAGTATTATATTGTATGCATCCAGTAAATAATTCATGCTAAAGTTCTAATTCCCTCCCATTGTCAGCTAAAACTCTAGTAATTTTAACAATAAGAGTGGCCAAATGCAAATGATGCACACTCAACAACTAAAGCCAGCGAATTCATGAGCTTATATATGATGCCTTCATTCATATTCGTCCAAAGGGTATATTAGCCACCATAAAATCCTGACACATCTCCGCATAATCTCTGTTTCTCAGTATACAAACACAACATGTGATGCTAACTTCTACATATATAACAGCAACTGAAAGCCCACTGCAACTTGATATTTTCTATCTACTCTTGACTGAATTTTAAATTTGCCGACACAATTTTGTAAAGCGAAGTGACTGATTGTCAATACACTGATGCTATGATGCATAAAATGGATGACCCTCATACTGACCTGATTTATTTTATTTACTTATTGCTGGAATATAAATAAATTTGCAAGCCTTCCGCTTTTCATTGTCAGGAAATATTTTATTGCTGCTGTAGCATTCCATCGCTTCCTGACATTTTATTAGCAAATATACAGAAACTCCCTTCACTACAAGACAACAATATAAAAACAACTGCATTTGAAATTGGCATTTTCGTTTACACATACAGTGTCTACCA
>JAKOGI010000513.1:212500-237500 GCA_029747015.1 Carnegiea gigantea | reverse complement strand
AAACATAGCTAAGCATATCCTAGCCCTCTCCTATTTGTTGCCTGGATACTGAAGTAACTAACTTTATCAATCCTAGTTCTATTACAGAAGAAGTATGTAAGACGTCTTCAAAAACACTAATCCAAATATCTCTTATAAAGCAATAAGAAAAGAACAGATGATCGTTTGATCCCTCCAATAGAGCACACACTCAAGCTAGCAGTCAACTCATATCCCAGTTAACCTATCCTTTGTTTGCAATTTGTTATGCAATAAGAGCTAGCAAATAAAAGAACATCTTGATATTCTCAGTTTGTGCTAAACCAAATAATACCAACAAATTTGTTGGGTCTTAGTCCTAAATATATCATATCCTGTCTAGTACTATAGAGACCATGAGGATCTTACAGCCAATCCATAAAAGTTATATCAAAGCTTGATTTCATAATATCCTGAACTTTTATAAGTTTTCTCAAATACCAACTAATGTTAATTAGAGGCTGATGCCACCATGTGGTTTATATTTTGACATAACAATGATGGTTCCATTTGTCCATAGAAAATATGCTTTCTTGGCAATTTGCCAAAACTTTAGTAGAGGTGCAATATTTTAGCTCATGATGTCCTTAATGCCCTTGCCTCCTTTTTTCCTAGGTAGGTGCATTGTTTCTTATGAGATCAAAGAGCTCCCTTAACTCCACATAAAATTTCTGCGAAATTGATTCTCCCGATCTAGTGTAGCCTTTGACAAGAGAAACATTTGTCTCTTATGAGAAGTAATACTCAAGAGCACATAATTCACACTTGTATTTCTCCCTATATATGGTAATTTCTTCACTAGTGATGCCTTTGTTTTAGCCATAATGCTCTCCACAAAAACTTGACAATCAAGTTTTGTTGGCCTTTAAGGTATCACAGGTATGCCAAGATACCTAAAAGGCACCTGCCCTAACAAAAAAAAAAATAAAAAATAGTGGCCTCAACTATATGTTTAGTTAAGTATTCATCAACTCCAGTTAATTTAGTGGCTCGCCCAAGTTAACTTCAAGGCCAATGCATTTAGAAAATGGGTGGAAAGTAGTCATCGAACATGTTACACCAGGCAAATCTGATTTGCAAAATATTGAAAGGTCATGTACATAACTTAAAGAGAATAACTAAATACGTTAACAACCTAAAAGGACTTTGAAGCAGTGTGAACCCACAAGAACCTTCAGATTCTTGCTAAGTACTGCATGATAATTATAAATAGCATAGGTGGCATTGGGTCTCCTTACCCATGCTGCTGCCCCATAAATCATTCATTTCCCTATTAAACTTAACAGAGAATTCAATTGTTAACATATGAGCTTGGTAATGCATTTGTATATTGCATTGCAACAAGCCATAGGCTCGAGTTCTATTGCATTAGTGGGATTACCTTTGGGACCATTACCAAAGTAGTGGCATTAAGTTACATAAGTAACCTTCCTTTACTGAAAAAATCCTTTATTGCAACACAATACATTCTAACCTGTGATATTGGTCCCAAGTACGCTAAGTTACCATAGAGGGGGCTTGAATAGGATGATCATTAATAATTATAGTTTAGAACTTAAACACAAGATACAAGAGATATAATGAACTCATGGACGTTGAACAATAAAATCAAGGCCACTGAAGATGTAAGTTAAGAGAGTTGAACAAAGTAAGAGTATAATAGAAAGCAAAGCACATGATGTTCTTTGACGGAATTCATTCCTTCAACTGGGTTACATCCTCGCCTTAGGTGTGAACTCACTGAAGATACAAATTAAGAGAGTTGAACAAAGTAAGAGTATAATAGAAAGTAAAGCACATGATGTTCTTTGACGGAATTCATCCCTTCAACTGAATTGCATCCTCACCTAAGGTGTCTCCCATAGAATTCAATCAGCTTGTATTAACCTACTGTAATATTTATATAATTTATAAGCATCCATAAAATGACCTTGACTACAACACACACTCCAATACCTCTCTTGAAGTGATTTCTCCTAAGTCCCCACTTGGGAAGGATGAAATTTCCAATCAACCATTTTCTTTACAAGTAGGATTGTCATAAACCTTTCATCTCACAACGAATCTCAAATGTGTGTAGAAAGATTACAATGATTTTGATGACAATCACTGAACAAAACAATAAACACTTTCTTATGTTTATGGGTTGCGTACTCCTCTTCTTAAACAAGGTCTCTCTTTAAATAAAGTGAGAATAAGACTGTTGGAGGATGTTGAACGATGTAGCCATTGGATGCTTCTCTCTAACAAATACCAGCTGGTTCAAGGGTCTTGACATCCGTTCACTGTTTTTGACAACTACTTAGTTAGGTCTAGGTCTCTTATGGCTTGGAGAAGTGGTCTTCAACTTTAAATTAATGTATTAACTATTAGATTCTTTTTTTTAATGGAAAAACCCATTCTTTCAAGCTCTTATGTTGACGCCTTCTGTATTTGGCATTGTTGACCTGCTGCCATCCTTTTCAACAAAAGTGATTTTGGCTCTACCCTATTTTAGGATGATTTTAAATATGCTCGCTTAGCTTTCCCAACCATAGCTAGTTATTGTAACGTAAAAGCCTTCAAAGTTAATTTTGCTTCTTGTGGATTGTTCAATAATGAAATAACAAGATTGCTTCATTAATTAGATTGATTAATAATTTAATCAACCTAGTTTTCCTTGATGTGGTAGTGCACTGATTTGTTAAGGAATAGGACACACAGACAATCTTTGTCTAAGAATTGAATAATCTTTGGTACGATAATTCTCATTTAACGAATATATATTGTTCGTTTCTAATCTTGCAAATAATCAGAGTAGCATAAAATTTATTTTAAGCTTAATTTTAGTTGTACCAATTTTATGACTTTAACAAGGGTTCAGATCTGACAAATCTATCAATGTCCTTGACAATGTGAGCTCATTGAACTTCTGGCTTTGGAGCTTTAGGTAGTTAGTTACTCACTGATCTTGTTGAACATGTTCTTTGTGATCAATTAAGGACAAGGATTAAGTTAGACCAATTGTTTGAACAGAATCCTATTACTACTATAACATATGTGCCTTGGAGTTCAAAACTCATATTATCATGTGTTTTACATTTTCATAAAACATTGAGAGTGATTCTTCATGGGTAACCCAAGTGTTTTTAACAAATAAGCCTCCATAACCATCCGAATGGGCTTTTAAAACTACTAATACTAAGCATAGCTTTCTTAATTTTATCACCTAAAAAAAGGCTTCAAGGTACCTCTTATTAAGCATCTACCCTGCATTATAACTTCAAAAGAGGGGTACTGCCTTCAATTTCAGCCCTAGAAATGCAGAAAAATGGTCCACCAAAATAGCTCTAATTTCTCCCTAATCATAGAACAAATCTGCATGTTGAATGTACAGAGCCTGACTATGTTAGAATATTGCCCCTGAGTAAGACATGCTATGAAAAATGCACAATTTTGATTGATTTAAATAACCCAAGTGCTACTTACATCTTGATTTTTGTCTCTTTTACCACTTAACTCTTACGTTTGCTGCACATGCCGCTTAATTTGTTTAGTAGGTGTAGGCACTAAAAATTTGTTCGTGCCGTACCAAAATTAAATTTAATTAATTAATTGGGTCATCCCTTTTAATTAATTTAATCAAGCCCAAAGACTCACAAGTCAAGTCCAAAAGACTCACAAGTCAAGCCGAAAAATGAAGCCCAGATGACTCCTAAGTCCAAACTCAGTCAAAATTCGAGTCAAAGTCCAAACCGAGGCTCAAGACGACTACTAAGTCAAGTCACGACTTAAAACCCGAACGAAGTCATGACGTAATCAAAGTCAAAAGTCAAAGTAAAAGTCAAAGTCAAAGGCCAAAGTCAAAGACCTACATCGGCTCACAAGTCAAACGTCAAAATCGACTCTCAAGTCAACGTCCAATCAAAGTTCGAGGCGACTTCCAAGTCAACGCTCGGCCCAACCCTGGAAGACTCTCAAGTCAAAGTCAAAGTCAAAACAAGCGAAAGTCAAAACAGTTTAGGGAAAAGCCTGATTGAGAGGCCCAAAACCTAGGTCAAAGCCCAAAACCCAAGTCAAGGCCTGTCTTGACTCTCAAGGGGGGCTTTCCTATAAATACGTCCCCTACCCCTCTTTGTTGAAGGGTTGGAAAATCCATCATTGAAAGAGAAAGAATTAGAGGATTGTATTCATAAAGATTGTACCCAATTCAAATCAATTGAATTCTATAAAAATTCAATCTTTGTAATTGTGATTACAAATTTGGCACGCCTGGTGGGACATCTCTACCTCTCATCTGTTTCTCTTAAAGATCAAGACTTTCAAGTCACAAACACATAATCTTCGACGGAGATATGACTACAAAGAATGTCGCCGCGCAACCTTCGAAGAAGAAGAACATGGAATCTTTCTCTCTTAGATCCTGTGAAGCGAGCATCACTTCTAACAAGCGCGCTCATACAATGAAGGCCAGGAGCATGGCAAAAGCTGCTCCGTTGACCGCTGCCAGCTAGACTGTGTCGCCCACATCCAAATTCCAAGACTCAAAAATGCAACACAAGGCGTCGTCCTGGATGGATGAAATTCAAAAACTTCGCCTTCAATTTCCAATCTGCGAGGTTGAAGACTACCACAGTAGTGACTCCTCTGCGCCCTCGCCAAATGGGGCACGCATGTCAGATATTGAAGCTGAATCTTCTGACACTGTCATCATGCCAGTCATGATGACAGGAGCTGCCAGTCTTGAAGAGCAGCTGACAAGTATGAAGGCTACCTTGGATAGACTCTCCAAAGAGAGTGTAGAGAAGGACATCCAAATCAAGCGCCAGAACGACCAAATTGCTGAATTGACAAAGAGGCTGGAAAAGAAGTTCTCTGAAGCTTCTAACAAGGGTTTAGGTGCTGAAAACTCTGACAAAGAGTCACATCATAGCGAGGAATCTGACAATGACCGCAAAGCTAAGAAGGACTGCTCCTTAGGCTCAATGTCGGTTGAGCAAATTCAAAGCTTGATAGCGAACGCAATCAAAGCTCAGCTAAGAGGAGGGTCTCACAAGACCCATTTGTACACAAAGCCTTATACAAAGAGGATTGATGTGCTGTGCATGCCCCATGGCTATCAACCTCCCAAGTTCAACCAGTTTGATGGCAAGGGCAACCCCAAACAGCATGTCGCACATTTCATTGAGACGTGGAGCAATGCTGGCGCAGAGGGAGACTGACTGGTGAAGCAGTTTGTTCATACTCTAAAAGGGATTGCGTTCGATTGGTACACAGACTTGGAAGCTGAGTCCATTGATAACTGGGAACAGATGGAGCAAGAGTTCCTCAACAGGTTCTACAGCACTCAGCGCGTTCTTGACTGAGCTGACAAACACAAAACAGTGGAAGGATGAGCCAGTTCTTGACTACATCAACCGCTGGCGCACACTAAGCCTCGAGTGCAAGGATCGGCTGTCTGAAGCTTCCGCCGTTGAAATGTGCACCCAAGGTATGCACTGGGACTTGCTGTACGTCCTACAAATGAGTAAACCTAGGACCTTTCAAGAATTGGTGACCAAGGCACATTACATGGAGGTGACGATAGCTAGTCGTCGCGCCAACTCCTTCTATTCTATTGAATCAAAGAGGGACAAAGTTGAGTTCGAGAAGAATGTTAACTTTTCTAAGGGCACGACCAAAGAAGCGATGTCCACCTCTACAAGTCAGCCAATTCGCATTATGGAAAAGCCAAAACTAGGGGGTAAGAAGAGCTCGTCGTTCAAAGTTGTGACAAATAAGCGTCCTACACTGAAAGAACTTCAGGAAAAGAAGTATCCATTTCTTGACTAAGATTTATCAGGCATGCTAGATGACTTACTCGAAAAGAGTGTCATCGAATTGTCCGAGCCAAAGCGCCCAGAAGAAGTTGGGAGGACCACCGACCCCAAATACTGTCAATACCATGGAATCATTAGTCACCCTCTTGAAAAGTGCGTTACACTCAAGGAGCGCATCATGCGACTGGCTGAGGAAGGAAGAATCATTTTAGGTTTGGATGAAACAGCAAAAGTTGGCCACGTCACAGTGCAAGAGGCTGATGAGTCAGATTCTGAAATGGATCATACTGAAGTACTAGAGGGCTCAAGAGAATGCTTTATACAAAGCTTCTTTGTTAGTGTGGCTGTCTACACAACTTCATGTTTCGAAATTGACGATGATGAAATAAATGAAGAGTTGAATGTCCCTCTTGAAGAAAGCGGTGATGGTAGCATCCAGCCACAATAATAATGAAAAGAAAAGAATGAGAAGACAATTTCAGACTCGTCCGTTAAGCAAGCAAATGTCACGGCAAATTTTGTAACGCCAGTCTTCAAATGTATAAATTCTCAAAGTGCAACCATGGTTGAACGCAAGCTCAATAAAGCAAGCTGGTGCGTTTTGAAAGAAAAGGATGTGCTTCCAATTCATAGGGCGAACCTTAGCAAATTAACCAAGGTTTCTCTCCCTAGTTTTGTTGCCTCTTCTAAAAGTTTGCTCCAAGAAGAAAGTGAGTTGTCACAGATGCGCACCAGCAATGAGCGTGATCCTAATGCGCACAAGTTAATGAAAAGATCCAGCCATGATATCAGCCAACTGACATCTTTGGGTCATGTGATTAAAGGTAAGCCCTACAAACTTGACAACGCGCAAAGGGTCATACAAGGTCAAGGGGGCAACGTAGCAACACCTAAAGTTGGTCTTAGCTACGTACCGCCCCAGCCTGTGAGGATTTCGGGATGACGTAAGGAAAAGCAAGTCCTCGCGCAATATATCACAGCTGAAGAAGTTGATGATAATAAAGGTGAAAATGCCAAGACCAACCCCAAAACGACGGTGTTCGACAAGTTGCAGCCATCAACATCGCGCCAATGCCCTTCTGTGTTTAGAAGGATTGGAAAGGATAAAATCCTGAAACCCTCTGTCTTCCATAGGTTGAAGAAGGATGAGCAACCTAAACCTTCGGTCTTCGCCAGAATTAAGATAGGCGAGACGTCATCAAGCGCACCGCCCTCACAAAAAAAAGAGATTCAGCGTTCTGCCGCCTCAGCAAAACAAATGAAGTCCAAAGTTCAATTCCTTCGCGCATGAAGCGTGTTTCCACTTTGGATGTGAAGGTGGATGATTTGCTGAAAGTAAAGAGGCGCGTCCTAATTCTCACTCGCCAAGGGGCTAAAGCCAGTTCAAAAGAAAGAATTAGGGAACAAACTTTTTCCAACCGCGACGCAAGCCAAGATGTCGGTGACTTCCCTTGAGGAAATACTGGATTAGCTCCTGGGCAAGAGTTTAAATTGTCCCCCCCAAAAAAAAAACCAAAGTTCACATACATTAAAAAAAAAAAGACTCCCGAACAAGAGGCTAAACTGTTCACACATTAAAAAAAAGAAGACTCCCGAACAGGAGGCTAAACTGTTCGCACATTCAAAAAAGAAGGCTCTTGAACAAGAGTCTAAACTATTGATGCATTCAAGAAAAACAAGGCTCCTGAACAAGAGTCTAAACTGTTCACACGCATTCAAGAAAAAGGAGGCGACTCCCGAACAAGTGGCTAAACTGTTCGCACATTCAAAAAAGAAGGCTCCTGAACAAGAGTCTAAACTGTTCACACGCATTCAAGAAAAGGAAGGCCCCTGAACAAGAGTCTAAACTGTTCACACGCATTCAAGAAAAAGGAGGCGGCTCCTGGACAAGAGGTTAAACGGTTCGCACATTCAAAAAAGAAGACTCCCGAACAAGAGGCTAAACTGTTCGCACATTCAAAAAAAAAAAAAGACTCCCAAACAAGAGTATAAACTGTTCACACACATCAAGAAAATGCTAACTCCTAAGCAAGAGTATAAACTGTTCACTCAGGCCAAAAAAAAAAAAAAGAAAGCAAGAGTATAAACTGTGAACGGCAAAACAAATGAAAGAAGGATGTTTAGTTGAACTACATAACAACTTGATCTTATTGAAAAGTACAAGTACCCATAAGTACGTAGACAGTTTCAGCAAATCACCAAATGCAGTCAGACACATCACACACAAAAAAAGGGGGGTATGAAAGAGAAGATATCAAAGATATCAGCTTTCTGCCGCCAAGCTTCTTCTCGCAACTTGCACTATTACGAATCACCTGAAAATAGAAGAAAACACAAAGTTAAATTCTTTTTCAAAAAAGAGATCAGTAAACAAAGCGGCGTCTAAACAAAATAAATGCTAAAGAGGGGTAAAGCATGGAGCGAAATCAATCAAAATGTTCGTTGATTGCCGCGCTAGCTGCTCTTCACTGTGCATACCTGCGTATCAGTTCCGTTCAAGGCCCGTGGCCAAGCAGCGAACCGTGTCGCAAGTGGTTCTTCAAGTCTTTGTACCACTCTCGTGCGTGTCAGTTCCGTTCAAGGCCCATAGCCGATCAGCGAACTGTGTCGCGAGTAGTTCTTCAAGTCTTCATACCACTCTCATGCGTATCAGTTCCGTTCAAGGGCCGTGGCCAAGCAGCGAATCGTATCGCGAGTGGTTCTTCAAGTCTTCATACCACTTTTGTGTGTATCAGTTCCGTTCAAGGTCCGTGGCCAAGCAGCGAACCGAGTGGTTCTTCAAGTCTTCATACCACTTTTGTGCGTATCAGTTCCGTTCAAGGCCCGTGGCCAAGCAGCGAACCGTGTCACAAGTGGTTCTTCAAGTCTTCATGCCACTCTCGTGCGCATCAGTTCCGTTCAAGGCCCGTTGTCAAGCAGCGAACCATGTCGCGAGTGATTCTTTAAATGACTTCTCAACCTGCACAAGCAACAGTACAAGAGCAAAAAAAAAAAGAAAAAGAAAAAAAGGGGGTCTCGGCATTCAAAAAAAATGCAATCTCCCAGCAAGTGAGCATAAGCGACAAAAAGATATCATCTTTCAGTAAGTGAGCATAATGTCGCGATATGCGAAAAATGCAACAATAAATGAATGCGGTGTTACAACAACTCAGACAGACATGAGAAGACTCGTCAATCTAATAAAAGGGCTTCCTATGGATTCGTTTCAGCTAAAAGTCCTTCAAGACACAACATTTCAAGTTGGTATAAAATGCCAAGTACCAAACAGCAACAAAAACATCAATGTGCAAGCAAAAGAGTAAGCTAGCACCTGGATGAAATTTGGCATTGTCTTTCTGCATTTCCCAGCGAAGCTAAACAAAAACAGAGGCCAACCTTTTATTGTTTTCCTTCATTTTCTCTCTTCCTCACAACCATGCCCAATTTGTTCAAACCACCAAAACCAATAGAAAATCAACCAAAAAAAAAAACCAAGCATGAGGCATGCCCAATCTAAAGTTCCATATCCATCCAAAAAAAAAAAAAAAGAAATCTGGCACCTGCGTGGCTCCAACCGAGTGCCATCAACCCAAACAATAAGAACCCATCAAAGGGCACAAACATTTCACAAACACACAAAAGAATCGTTTTATAAACAACATTCTAGAATACCCATTTTGCCACACCAACCGGATTCATGAGTGTGAACAAGCCTTCACCAAGTTTATCATCACGAAAATGGTGGTTCATCATCAAGTTCATCACATTCTGTTCTCGAACCATCAATATGAGCCTAAGTTTATCGCCACCATCAATATGAGCCTACTAAATTTGGTGAGAAGACAATGATGCTCTGTTCGTCAACATTAAGTTCATCATCATCACCAAGTTTAGCACCAATACTTATTATGATGCAAGCAAAAGATTCAGCAGTAACCCTAACCCAAACCCAATCCAGAGGAATAACAAAAAAATTGAAGGGAAAGGGGAGGGGGGTATCAAGAAAGCTCTTACCTTTGATTAACCACGAGGATTGGGAATGACGGTGCAAAGATTAGAACTTTGAAGGGCCCCCCACTGTGAGATAATTACAGCAACAGCAAAAAACAATGGAGTTTCGGGTCTGGGCAGCAGCAGGTAGGCGTTCTGGTTGCCAAGAGGAAGAAGGAAGCTTGTGCAAGAACAAGTTGCAGAAATGAGGGAGCTTGCGATGGCACAAATATTGGGAGGAATGAGGAAGAGTTGAGGGCTGTGCAAAGTTGATGGCTGGCGTGAGCTTAGGGCGTTTGGTGGCTGGCCGAGGCCAGAGAAAGAAGAAAAGGGCACAGTACCGTGTCACGTGAGTGGCATGCGTCGTCTAAATGAAGAAGGATGCTGGGATGTTGGGTTGAGAAGAGAAAGGAAAAGGAAAGAAAAAGGAAGCAAAGCAGTCCAGCTCGCGTGCAAAAAAAAAAAAAAAGAGAGACGAAAGAAGGAAGGGCAGCTCGGCCCAAGAGCAAACAAAAAAAAGTAGCGGACATTGGGTCATGGTAGCCAAGGCCACGCAAGGAAATAAGAAGGGGGGAAAAAAGGACCAAGACAACCAGCCCAGGCCCACGTAAAGAAAGTAGAAGCAAAACGGGTCATCCAAATTAAATATCCCTTGCTTGTTTTGACTTTGACTTTGACTTGAGAGTCTTCCGGGGTTGGGCTGAGCGTTGACTTAGAAGTAGCCTCGAACTTTGACTGGACGTTGACTTGAGAATCGATTTTGACGTTTGACTTATGAGCTGATGTAGGTCTTTGACTTTGACCTTTGACTTTGACTTTGACTTTTGACTTTGACCACGTGCTTAACCAATAGCCAACAATTACAACTACTTAGATCTTTTACAAATGATGAGATCAAAAGACTATTTTTGCAATCCCATCACGTAAAAGCCTAGGACCAGATGGGTACAGCAGTGGCTTCTTTAAAGCATGCTGGGAAATAATAGGGTCGGATGTTTCTCAAGCGATCAATGAGTTCTTCCTTACTGGAAAACTGCACCTTGACTGGAATAAAATGTGCTTGACCCTAATTCCCAAAATACCAAATGCAGTTACAGTTCGAGACTATAGGCCCATAGCCTATTGCAATACTCTATACAAGTGTATTTCAAAACTCATGTGCATGAGGTTGAAGGAAGTGCTACCAACTCTTATTCACGATAATCAGTCTACTTTATTGCTGGGAGATTGATAGGGCATAATGGTATGCCAGGATCTCATCAGACTTTATAAGAGGAAGGATGTCTCACCCCGATGCCTGTTCAAGATTGACCTTAAGAAGGCATATGATTCTATCTACTGGGAGTTCTTACATCAATTGTTACAGCATTTGTGATTCCCCCCACCTTCTTGGGCGGGATAATGACACTCCTCACCACTAACAGCTTCACCATAAATCTAAATGGGAGCCATCATGGTTGGTTTCACGGGAGGAAAGGCCTCAGATAGGGTGGCCCCATATCTCCTCTCCTATTCATAATGATCATGGAATATCTCACAAGAGCCCTCCTCTATTATGCTCAGCAACCCCACCTCAGGTATCATCCTATGTGCAAAAGCACGAAATTTGTAAACCTCTATTTTGTAGATGACTTGATGATATTCTGTAAGTGTAACTAGATGACTTAAAGCGCACAACGTCCTCGTTGTGCCTTATTAACCGACCGACTTATGAGTCCTCTTAACCGACGATCCATAGCCAGTATCTTTCCCCGCTAGGTGACTGCTCATGAGCTCTTCATCCATTAGTGCAGCTCATGGTCGCGAGTTGGCTCTGATACCATCTGTAATGCCCCGACCCCTCTCGATCACGGGTCTTACCAATAACGGCTTCAAGGATCGTCGACTGGCCCCACAAATTACCACAAACCTTTCCGGCATGCTTCATCCTCGCTCACACGCTGCCTGGGAAACTTCCCAGGAGGTCACCCATCCCAAGATTGCTCCCCAACAAGCATGCTTAACTGTGGAGTTCTTCAGAGTGAGCTTTCCAAAAAGAAAGGTGCATATTTGGTGATATAAGTAGTCACTTTGATCCTTTTATGCCACACTTGGGGTGGTACAGTAAGGGACACCTTCCCTCTGTTCGGTTAACTATAGAAGCTTTCACGCACTTTTCTAATGCCTCTGGATTAACAACAAACAATCAAAAATCCCAGGCATTTATAGCTGGGATGCCTACAAGAAGCATGGAAGAGGTGTTAGCACTAACTAGATTTAGTGCAGGAACATTCCCTGTTAAATATTTGGGGATACCTTTGTCCACAAAAAAATGGAGTGTGACTGAATGTCACTCCCTTGTGCAAAAGATTGCTGCTAGAATTAAATGCTGGGTCACATAACATCTTTCCTTTGTAGGAAGAGTGCAACTTATTAATGCAGTTTTATTTGCAATGTATGCGTATTGGTCCTCCTTCTTTATCCTACTCAAATGCATTATAAAAAAGATTGAGGGAATTTGTAGAAATTTCCTATAGAGTCAAACTGCTGACTATAGAAAACCACCTCCTATGGCTTGGGTTGATGTATACAGACCAAAAAGCATAGGAGGGTTGAGATTGAAGAATTGTAGCCAGTGGAACACTACAGCGGTTGCTAAGCATCTCTGGTATATTCTTGAGGACAAGCAGTGACTATGGGTTAACTAGATCCATGAACTTTATTTTAGGAGGGAAAGCATCTGGGACTCTGCTAGCTCAACTAATACAACATGGTATTAGCAAAAGCTACTACGGATCAGAGATAAAATGGGGGCGGGATTCATGACAGAATGGATACCTGGTGGCAATAGGAGCTACTCCATTGCTAAAGGATACAAATGACTGAGAGCTAATAAGAAACATGATATGGCTAGTATCACTTGGGCAAGGTATAATATTCCCAAGCATGCCTACTATTTTTGGAGAGCAAGTTTGCAAAGGCTCGCTACTTGTGACAGGTCGAACAAGCAAGCTGCTGTTCAGTTGAACCCTATATGTTATCTATGTCACGGTGCAGAGGAAACTCATGAGCACTTGTTTTTTGGATGCGCATTCAGCCAGACATTGTACAGAATGCCCTCATAAGATTCGGACTTCCCCACAGCATCTAGTGTATTAGCCAAATAAAGATGATCTGGGGGCAGCTCAGGGGCCAGGAGACCAAACAAAAGCTCTTCATTTTGTGATGTATTGCTGTGACATACAACATCTGACATGAGAGGAACAACATGAGATTTCAGCAAAAGGAGACCAGTCTAGAACAAGCAACACACCGCTATAGATATCTAATTAGAAGCAGGCTAGCATACATTGGAAAGACTACAAAAAAAGATAGAATAAGAGAGGAAATAGAGGACCTTGTTCTAAAGGCTTGAGCGCATTGCTCTCCCTTTGGAATCTGTAAATGAGACATAATTCTTTGCACAGTGGTAATGATATTTATACTTCTTAGCAAAATAAAATAAAATAATAGAAGTCAAAATCCTTAACCTTTATCACTTTTCCTATCAAGGATTGATTTTTCATAAACGTCTACCACACAGATTACGAGACAAAATGAAGGCACTAATTTCCTCACTGTACATTTTTCTATAACAAATTTCATTTACATTCTTCAACAGCATAATTTGAATCAGCAAATTTACTAGCTACCAAGTTACGTATACCTTTTTGAGAAAATTGTTGGCATTAATAACAATTAATTGCACAAAAAATATTTTTTTTTTCAAAAGTAAACCCTAAAATATATGAACCGACCTACAAAGTCTTTACGTCCCTAATATTATCCAAAACTTATTTTAAAACAAATCACAATGCCCCTTGACATAGGTTTGAGATAAAGTCATCCCACTTATTTCCCTTGCTCTTCCACAACTTAATTATGATTTTTTGGGTTGAGGTGTAAGTTTGAGATTGAGAGCAGACAAAGAAAGAACCATTCAGTCTGGAGGGGAAAAAAACTCCCTTGTCTTGTTATTCTTTTTTTAAAATCATTTTCATATCCTATTTTTCGTTCAATTTTAACCAAATCATATAAGTCTTTAAAAAATGGTTGAATTCATTTAAACTATCTTTATTACCTAGTATAATGGGTTCTTAGGTAATGTGGCATTATTAATATACTTTACAATTTAAGTGGCACACATAGTATACTTAAGAGTTGAGTGGCAAAAGTGATGAAAACAAAGAGTTAAGTGGCAACCAAGTCAACCAACTCAACTTTGATCACCATACTTAGCCAATCTTCCTTTGCTTTTTGTTTCAAGAACTCCCTCTAGGCCTTGAGAAAAAACTGATATTGTTTCATATCCTTAGTTTCTTGGGTATATAAGGAGACATTATTTTGCTTGTCATGTATCCCTCTTTGGGTTTGACGAAGTTTCTGGTGACTGCCATGGAATGCTCCTAAATCTGGTTATTTATTGTCTTCAAGGGATCTTTTAAAGTCTTTAACTTGGTAACAAGTCTATACATTGATGTGCTAGATGCTTCCAATCTACAAACATCTACCACTATAGTTCGAAAGTCACGTGAAGTAGTCTATGTATTGAAAAATTTAAAATGCCCTTTTCTTTAATGCTTGACAGGCTCAAATGCAGCATTAATGGACAATAATCGAATACTTCCTAGAAAATATCAAAAAAAGAAGAGATTGTCTCTCTGTTTATCAAAATTCTATCTAACTTATAAAGAAAATTTAGTACTCCATTGTTTACTACTCCATATGGAATGGACCATACATAATTGACGTCTTACAAACAGTAGGTATCAACACAATCAATAAAGTCTCAAACCTTAAAAAATAAGACTTGATTACCTCAAAGGCTTTCGTCAACTCTAAGGAAATCATTGAAATCTTCACCTAAGGGTCAACGATTAGAGTGTTACAGAAGGTTGGTTTATCCCATAAATCCCTGTTGACCTTACCATTATTTCCTCATGTACAATTCTCTTGAACATAGAACTAGTTGTTGTATCAGTAAAAGAAAAATGAATAAATTGCTTGTATAGTGTAATATGTTCATATTACCTTTACTAGGATTCCATTTCAGCCAAACTATACTTTTAGCTTGAGGCGTAGCATTAGTCACTGCCAACCATTAATCACACACCTTTTATTAAATTTTCAGATCCTTTGAAATAATTATTCTGACCTAAAGAAGTCACATTTATTGGAGCATCTGGACTGCTATTGCTACTGATCATGGGCAAAGTATTATAATTCTGAACACCTTCATACAATTTTATAAGGCTTGGATATCCAGGAGACTTCCCAATAAAATGAGGAAGAAGTTGTGGATAGTTACTTTCTTTGTAGTAGCTTGGAGCATTTGGATGCAAAGAAATGAAATAATTTTTCAAGAGCAAACATGGGATTCAAATGCGATGTGCAATACAATTAAGTGGTGAGTTGCTCTTTGGGCTCGAGACTGCAAATACTCTTTTCCTTACACCATGAAGATGTTGGCTTTGAACTTCAATTCCATTCCTATCCTATTTCAACAACTTGATTGGCTGGCTGATGTAAGAAGACTGTGATCATCAACTTGATCTACTCAGTGTGGATGGAATTTGCAGTCACTGTGAAAATCATGGTGTAGAGCTGGACCTATTTTTTGGGCTTATGCTTTTTATGCCATTTTCTAGAGCATGGTCTAGAACCTAGAAGACCTAAGAGATGTAGCTGGGGGTTGCACAACAAAATTTAAAGACCTTTTTTGTATAAAAATGGGTGATGTTGCTTTATAGGTGGGTGGGGTGATGTATGACTTGCAAGATGTTCGACTTTGAATGTGAGGAGTAGAAGTGGAGGAACTAGGAAGTAGGTGATAACAGGTGTTGGGTGCTTTCTTTAATAGCCTTTTCATGCAAGTGGTAGGTGTGTATTACTTTTGTTTATTTTTGTTTATTGAGTCCTGATGTAGTATACTTTTGGCCGCTGTAGTTATGTGATTAATCAGAAAAAAAGAAGTCACATTTATTTTGTCTAAGGAATGTTTTGATTACCTCCTGTTTGTTGTTGGGGCCATTAAAGCCCCTTATCTTCTAAAAACAGATCATATCCATTCTCACTAGACAAACTAGAAAAACTATTATGTAAACATAATACTAGTTGGTGATGTAATACACGGGATGTTCCTAACTATTGTTTGGACTCTATGATTAACATTGATATCCCCCAGCTAAAGCTTCTTCTCTTCCTTAAGTTCTTGCTTAGCAGACATATATTCCTTAACTGTGTAGACATGTTGTGCCGCATTATTAGCCTAATCTTGTGGTTGTCCGACAATCACAACCTCCTGTCTTATCTGTTCCATCCTATGCTTCTTTTTGCATTGATCAACCGTGTCTCCAAACATGGAACTTGTGTGCACTTAATTAGTTTATAGTCGAACTCAACCTCTTGCCTAATCAACTCCCCATCTTCATCCATGAAAAATTTACCCAAGCGACTAGTGATTTTGCTTAAACACTTTTTGCTCCAAAACTTGGAATGTAACTATGAAAAATTAACCCAAACTGGAATCGTATCAATGACATCCTTGCTTACAGGTTAACATGGAGACTGACCCTTCATTACAATAGGTTGCTTATCAAAATAAATGAAATTATGCACCAAAGTTTCGTCTCACTTCAAAATAGAATGAAATCTGATAATGAAAACACGATCTGGCTTATACATGACACTACCATATCCTTTGTTCCCCCTAATGCATTTGAATAAACTATTCATTACTAGGATTGGAGGGGTTACCCCCAACACAAAATAGATAACTGAATAACCTAGAATTCGATCTCAGGTTGAATATCATTCACATCAATTCAATGTATCTTCATACCATTATGAGAAAGGGGAGGAATATAATCTAATTACAAACAGGATTAGCTACAAAGACATGAGTCATAGTATTATCTTCTTCTGGTTGTGCTTGTATAGCCTCTAGGGCCCATGAATTCGATTATCCTCATCTCCTAAAAGCATCAAGTCATTTGGAAAACTAGACCTTATCTCTTCTTCATATGAATGCAACTCAGTATTCAAGCTTTTTTCACCTACCATTGCCTGCTATAGATTTAGCCACATCAAACTCACTATTCAATATTTCTTGCTACTTTTAGCTATTGTATCCACATCAGAATTAGACGAAGGAATCAATTGTGTTTCCTTTGAGTTTTTTCAAGCTTTTTTCCCCTTTAACAAAGAAAATCATACTTCTCTCACTACTTTCTCTCAGTACACATTTCTAACTAGAAATGTTAGTTTTTTTAATGCAATTATCAAATTAATGGCATAGAGGAGTTTCTTTTTTGTGAGCTAGTAAAAAGTATATCAGAAAACCAATATAAAATGTTTATCTTACATGTATCTATAGCTTGTTCATGTGCTTCTCTAACCAGTAATCTACCTACCTTAATAATCCTTGTAGAATCAAGTTATTCATTGTACACCTTGCACTAAACATAAATAACTTTTGCTTTGAATGTTATATTACTCTTCTATTAAGTACATGGATGACATCTAGTGAAACTATTTGAATATCCACATTTCTTCATCCCTTTTTGTTTTCTACGTTCAAAGCTTACTCAATTGCTAATAGTTCTATGATAAAGGCTTCACCACAGGGCAAGATACACTATCCACTTGCTAAAGCTTAGTGTAGGTTACAACTTCTATCCAGTCTCTCGAACACTTGCTCTTTTATAAGGCATTTGTTATGAGTGTTACTGCTGGCCTTGCAACATCTTATCCTTAGCAGTAAATATAATGCATCAACATGGAACCTTGGGACTGAGGTCATTGATTAGCCTTCTTAAGCTGTAAGGCCTGTACTTACTTCCCTTAATGTTTATAGATTCCTAATGCAAGCATTGGGATTGTACTTTCTCCTTCAAATGGGCATTTATTCCTCAAAACCCAAATATTTAACACTGTGCATACAAATTGCCTTACAAGTGGTGTCTCCTTCTTGTCAATCTTTAAGAGGTAGACAATCTAATAGCACATTGACTGTGTAGACATGGTATTGTGATTTACTTCTGTTATGATTCATATATCTGTTGCTTCCAAAACCATTGCCTGAATGCACAATTTCGAAAAAGATGATCCCTCGTCCCTTCTTCCAGCTAGCGAAAAAGGAATGCAAATGCATTACTATGCCCCGCTAATCCTCTGTTTTATCCTATGAGCATACCATCATGGAATGCTTTCCAAAAAAAGAGTTTCTAGTTATATGGGATCCACAAACTCCATAGTATTTTCCATATCCTTCTATACACCATATGGGTTACTTTTTGTGTTCTTTGTTTCAATGACTACGCCAAACTCGATTTGACAACATATTCACCTCTGCTGGTTTTCTGCCAGATGAAATCTTCTCCTAGACCCACTTTGATAGCCATTGCAAGCACTTCAGTGGCTATATCAAGCGAGAAAAGTCTCCTTACCAAATTGTAGTTCTAGCTTTATCCTTCTCCATCAAAATGTTAGTTGAACTTTTTTAATGTCATTCCGCTGCAACATTTTGGTCCCTAAACGTAGGCATTTATACATCCACCCATTTATCGGATCCCACTCATACCTTGTTCTAACTTCCTACCATCCACCTTAAGTCTTTCTTAAACTTCCGAGTTACTTGAACAAGTCCCTTGTTGCCCCATGTTTGTGTTCTTCCATCCCTTTCTAACTCTACAGTTATGATTGGCAATACCGCTGAGTATATAGAGGAATAGATTTTAAATCTGAAGAAGTATGTAACGTCCCTACTCTTAACATTGACTAATTCCTTGATAAGCAGTAGATATGAGAAAGTAGAAATCATTATGAAGCTAGGGCATTATTATACTAAGAGACAAGACTCCATTTGGTTTTTTACTAGTACATCTAGGCGATTTGCTTCACAAAATATACCACTCACATGTGCCAAGTTTATAGATTGTAGCATCACATAGCAACCTCCATTGAGTATTTATAGTTTACAACCCAAAGTCATCACTTATGCCACTTCAAAGCCCCAAGGTAGTGTTCCACCAAAACAAACTTTAGAGTGAAAAATAAAACATTTTGGTGGTTCTAGACAAATTTCTCAAAGACCAAGCCACAAGTGCAACTACAACATATTTATGAGTGCACAACAAGAAGAGATTACAATCCCAAGTGAGTCTTCTATACCTCCTCTGATGTTGCCGCTTCTTGCTCCTCTATGACTTGCGTTTCTTTCCCTAAAAAAGTCAAGAAAACATAATAAAACAAAAGTTTCAAAGCCAGTACATTACCCTTATACAGTAAAAATATGTTTGCGAGAACTTATGAGTGCCCGCATCTTTTCAAACAGTGTTTTAAAAATCATTCAAACACGAAACTTCTGTTGATGATTTATTAAAATTTCATTCTTGGCCTAGGTTAGGACTTGTAATTACATTCAATTATCATGGCAAGTCTATGGATAATTGTATATTATCATAAAGAATATATAAACTTATTCATGCATCATGATCGACAAGGGAGGGCCCTATTTGATTGTAACTATATTGTGAAGGTAGGTTGGGTCCTAACTAACTATAACAAAATTTGAAGCATGTTAATAAAATTGGCACATTGAGAAAGGCACAAGTAATAACATACCTTTGTAAGTTAATTATTTTTTCCAAGTCCCAATGTACGACTATTTTCTTTCTTATATAACTCATATATAGGTTTTATGTTCACAAAAACTCACATCTATAGATCTTTATATTTAAAAGCAACATATCTTCTTTTAAATTTATAAGTCTTAAATGTAATACCTCGAATATGACTTAAAATGACTGAAGTGACTACTCATATCATCAAATGTGCATCTTCTCTTTTGGGGACCCTAGTCTTAAGAACTCCACAATTAAGCATGCTTGCTGTGGAGAAATCTTAGGATGGGTGACCTCTTGGGAAGTTCCTGAAGCAGCATGTGAGTGAGGACGAAGCACACTAGAAAGGGTTGTGGTGATTTGTGGAGCCAGTTGACGATCCTTTAAGTCATTCTTGGTAATTGTCCATACCCGGGAAGGGTCAGAGTGTTATATATAGTATCAGATCCGAGCTTGAATTGTGCTAGTGGACGGAAGAGCTCTGGGCTGCCACTCAGTGGGACAATAATACTGGGATGAATAGCTAATCAAGAAGACTTGTAAGTTGGTCGGTTAGTAAGGTATAAAGAGGACGTTGTGCTCTTCAAATGGGGATGAATGTAATATCCCAAGTATGACTTAAAAGAATTGAAGTGACTACTCATATCACCAAAGGTGCATATTTCTTTTCATAGACCCCACTCTTAAGATGTCTATAATTAAGCGTGCTCACTATAGAGAAGTCTTAGGATGGGTAATCTCCTGGGAAGTTTCCTAGGTAGCATATGAGCGAGAATGAAGTTTGCTAGAAAGGCTTGTGATAAATTGTCAGGCTTGTGGATAATCCTTGAAGCGTTTCTTGGTAATTGTCTGTAACGTATGAAAAATAGGGGAATTACAGGTATGCTTATCTCATCAGTAAGTCATTGTTAAGCGGTGTTATGTCCTGCACGCCTAGTGCCCACCCTCCCTGGCCCCCAAAGTCCTTTTTTTTGCAGTTGCAAAATGTCCTTTTTGATCCAATCCACAAAGAGTTTTCATTCAGTATTGGCGAGCAAAAGGTTGATGATATTTATGTTCATCATTTTTAGTATCTATTGTGATAAAAAGTAGACATAAGTTGATTCAACATCGCAATTAAAAAGTGCAAAATTTATGCTCCATTTGCATCTTAGAAAAAATTATGGAAAGAAAATTTTAAAGCAGAAAAAAATGAAGAGGGAAAAAAAGCAGGGAAAAAGTGATTTTTTATTCGGTTTGGATTAAGAAGCATATAAGGGGGAAAAATTCAGATGATTACCTTCTCGAAACTAGCTTTCTGACCTAGTTTAATATTTAACCTAGTCAAAGTCTTTCATCCCTCTTCGTCACCATATCATCAATGGCTTACATCACTTCTTTTATCTCCCATTGAAATTTACACAAACACTACACCCATTCATTTCCTCTCTCTCTCTCTCTCTCTCTCTCTCTCTCTCTCTCTTCAGTACATAACTTTAACACCTCCAACAATTTCATCCATGACTCTTAGTTCTTCTTTTCTCCCATTCAAATTCCTCACATCTCTTAATTCCCACCCCATCAAATCTCACAATTCCTTTTAGGGGACTTCGTTCCTTCTTATTGCACTCTCTATCCCCCTCATAATGTGTAGTTAAGATTCTCTCTCTAAATCTTTCACTCTTCTTTTCTTTGTCTAGTGAGCTCATTGCCAATGGATCCAGCATTGATTGACTTGATGTGACTATGCGATTGGATGTTACTTGTTGTCGTTGTTTCTTGGAGTGCTAAGGTAGGTCAAATTGGTTAGCTATTATTCACAATATGAAGCTTCAGGATTTCATACCACATATTTTCTTCACTTTCCTCTCAATTTTGGGAGGAAAACAATTACTCTAAATTAACCAAATGTTTCTTGATCTTTTCCAACAATTTTTTTTCCCTATTTTTCTTTAGTTCAAAGAAATGGAAAAAAATTATCTTTTTCTAAATTTTTTTCTTTAAATATGACTTTCCTAAGACCAAAAAGACTTTAAAGAGAAGTTAAAAGGTAAGGAACGAATGGGAAGGAGGATAAAGTATGAAAAAAAAAATAAATAAAGACAAACATTTTATATACAGTCTTGCTTGTTTGCCTTGCATTCATATTCACTGCCTCTCTATTACAACCCTCTTTTATTCTCTCTCCTCTTGCACCCTCTACCTAGTGGCCGCTACTTCTCTCTCCCTCTTGTCATTCGTGAGGATTTTGGGTTTGGGATTTGGTGAATTGAATTTAATTTAGGGATTTCTATGGGAGGAAGAAGTAATGAAAAGGACGAGTTACTTGCACAATGAACTTTGTGTTTAAAACATTTTCATGTAAAGTTAACAAAATTAATTTTGAATTAACTTAAAAGGTAAGTATTTGGTTGCCTTAAAAAAAGGGGAGTATTGGGGAATAACTTTGATTAGAAGATAGTTCTGCAAAAATCACTCAAAATTAATTGTAAAGGCAAGTGTTTAAGCATATCTTTTATTAGAAGATAAGGACTCAAAATTAATTTTAAAAAGAAAATATTCCAGAACGCTATATTTAGAAGACATGTTTAGTCAAAACTAATTTTAAAAGGCCAATATTCAAGAATATACTAAATTAGAAAATAACTTATAAGTTTACTCAAAATTAATTTAAAAGGCAAGTATTTAAATATATATACTATTATATAAAAGCAATGTCGTGTTGATGTGAATTTTTTCTCATTATCAAAAATCAGAACTTTTGAGCTATAAGATTAATCCTCACTCTTAATCACATCCGTTCATATTAATTAATCAATTCTAATAAAAGGAATAAAAAAATAATTAACAAAGAAAATATAAGCATTAATTATGGAAACATTAAAAGGAAATAAGAATAAGAATGAGGATCATTGCAATCCCAAAATATAGTGTTCTTAAAATATAATCAATTCTTACTTTTATTTCTCCATCCAGTCCGGCTAATATTGCACCGTGCTTTGCATGGATTACCTACCTTGGCTAGAATATTAATAATTATATATTATAATATTATATTTCAATACGAACGGAAATAATTTTTTGGAATTCATACAATTGAGGAGTTTTAGCATGCAAAGAATATTGATCTTACTATTGTTTTATATGCTTGATGAGGAATATTCAAATGCCTACTAAGAATTCAGGCAATAATTTAGCAATATTTTATAGACAATATTTTATACGCTTTAGCTTTTGTGTTCCAATCACTGCAAACTTTCCAAAAAAAATTATTCTCTTAAAATAATACAGGCGTTATTTTAGCAATATTATTGAGACCATTAGTATTGTGTGTTCAAGTCGTCAATTTACTGTCTAAGCAAGCATTGATCGAGGTCTGCAATATTCATTATATTATTTTCTTTTTATTTATTGTCCATTGTACTTCGAATTAATCTTCTTTAATTTCTAGGGATCAACATACAGCAAGGAAGAGGTCTACATTAATCTATGTCGATTTATAAATATTCATCTTGCTTCCCCTCTTTCATCATCTTGCTGGGATTTTATATTTTTCTTACACTCAGTTTTCTTTTTATACTTTTGTATTTTGTAGGGATCATAATATAATAAGGACAATGTCTTCATCGATCCCATAGGTACGCTTTCATATTATTAGTTCTCTTCTGTGTATGGATTACACACAACGATACTTGGGTTCTTTTGCATACAAATACAACACAATTGTATTCATATGCAGCACAAGTATTGTATTGTTCATTTCGTTTTGCACAATTTATTTTTCGATTACTATCTCATCATAACATTCTCTACAGCTATATGATCATCTATCTCTTTATGCGATTATAGATGATTATATAGAGTAAACCATGGGTATTTTTTACGGAGCCTCCACGATATCATGAAGTAGAATTATCTTTCACTCTGATTGCGCTAGTTAGTTGAGAGGAGGAGGTGTATTATTTACGAAACAATGATGCTAGGTGCACTAGGTACACAAGATGTAGTTATAGGCTTCAACTATATCATTGTTAATCAAATTATTACTAAGAACTCAATTTTTAATGTAGGTACAAAAAGATAATGTGGATTATTCGTCATTGGTGCCATAAATTAACATAGCATCTTGTCATTTAGCATGATTTTTAGTTTCATTTTGACTACCTATAATCTCTATCATACTTTACATCATGTCTTTTACAATCATAGGTTGTTTTAATTACTAGTTTCAATGGTTGTGCATTAAATTGCTATATATTTATATTTTCAATAAATTTGAGTTTCCTTTTCTAAATTGTGATATTAACTTTGTCTCTAATGAACATTCATATATTCAAACTGTCTATTGTAGCATGCAACGTGCAAAGCACGGGTTCAAACTAGTATCCCTAATTAGAATACGGTTTACAAAAATAACTCAAAATCAGAATTATATAGAATACGAGAGTAATATTAAATGAATTAAACTAACACATTGGGATAAAAATTAGATAAATTAACATAAAATATAAAACAACATGCATATAAATAAGGAATTGTTGTTTGCATCAAAAGGATTTGGGAAAACAAATTTTAATTAAAGTGTAGACAAAAAATTGATTTAATATATTAACTGGGTCATATTTCAATGAACTTTACCATATATATGTTTGCGTGTGTGTATGTGTGTGTAATTTAGTT
Organism: Carnegiea gigantea; assembly: GCA_029747015.1. Lineage (NCBI taxonomy): Eukaryota > Viridiplantae > Streptophyta > Magnoliopsida > Caryophyllales > Cactaceae > Carnegiea > Carnegiea gigantea. The sequence continues at coordinate 213,415 of JAKOGI010000513.1, read as the reverse complement.
AATCCAAGTAATTGGATACATACTTTAAGGTTAGCATATATAATGTGCTATCTATACAATCAATGTTAATTATTTAAGTATGTTTGACGCTTGAAAGTCGCCACTTTTTAAGCAAAGATTAATCATACGTGTCCTCCCTAAAAAATCTAATTTAGTTAAATTGGGTAATTCTATATATGTTTCATGTTAACATATGTAAATTGTTGTCTATGCAACCAACGTTCACTAGTTGAATATAATCAAAACTTCACAATGATTAATTTTTTAAGCAAATGTTAACCGTACATATCCACCTCAAAAGTCTAACTTAATTAACCCAAGTAATTCTATATATGCTTCAAAGTTAACATACATAAAGTGTTATTTGCACAACCAACTTTACTATTCGAATACATTTGACGCTTGGCAATCATCAATTTTTAAGCAAACATTAATCACACCCCATAAGAGAATGTATTCATCTATTAGCCCAATAAAAGAGATAGCTCTTCTCGGGGATGCCGTTATGACACAACAAATATAATATGAAAATCTCAATTTTCGCATCGAGTGTTTAAGTTTTTAGGTTTAGGGTTTAGGGTTCCGCTCTTTAGGATTAGGCTTTGGGATTTCAGGCTTCAAACTATCTTCAATGTATCAACTACACACATATTGATAATAATAACTATTATTAAAAAGAAAGTTGCATAGCTTAGGGTTCCACCAAAATGTTATGTGAATTCCATTTCAAGACAAGTATAACAAGTTCTATAATAAACTTGGACTTTTAGAAGGGTAAATAACTTTATTTGTGACACTCATTGTGAAACTTCTTAACCTCTTGTTCACTTAACTTTCATATATTAGAGTTCGGGATTTAGCATTTAGGAATTAGGGTTCAGGGTTTTAAAGGATTAGTGTTAGGGTTTAGGGCTT
>JAKOGI010000513.1:115000-210000 GCA_029747015.1 Carnegiea gigantea | reverse complement strand
AGGCTGAGCGGTTCCCCAAATCGGGGGCAGATGACGAAGTCCATTACAGCTTCCACCCCGTATGTGACTCACTCTCGGCGGGCCGCCTGGTTTGAAGAACAGAAGTAGACCTCCAATCCCCGAGGGGAAGCTTCGGGCTGGAGGCGATCTACCCCAGAGCGCTGTTCCCACAGCGAGCGAAGTCCTCCCCCGTGAGGTGCCCGTGGCTCGGAACCGTGCCAAGGCGATTGGTCCCCGCCAGAAACTTCAAGGCGTGGCTTGGGCAAGAGAAGTCCCTTGGTTGTTGAAGTCGAGCACCACCCCGAAACTCCCCTCAAAGTTTCAAGGACCATCGCTCAACCAGTAATTCTCCCCTTTTCCACCCCGTTCAGCACGAAGATCATGAATGCTCCACACTATGGAAAGGTCAAGACGCCTACGGTGGACCTATATGACGGAACAACAGATCCTAAAGAGCATCTAGGGGTCTATAAGGTGCAAATGTATGTTCAAGATGTGGACGACGATGCATATTGTCGTTACTTCCCTACTACTCTGAAAGGGGTGGCACAGTCACGGTTTAACGGTTTACCCCCGGGAACCGTCACCTGCTTTCAAGATTTGGCTGACAAATTCGTCAGCCAATTCATCGTAAGTCGGAAGGAGAGGAGGATCAGCATCCACCTTTCTAAGATCAAACAGGGACAATAGGAGTCCCTAGCCGAATTCATCAAGCGCTTCCACCAGGAGGCAGTCCTAATCCCGGATCTGGAAGATGGGGTGGCGTATACTTTCTTTCTGAACGGCTTGAAAAGCGGGAGCTTTAAGTTCTCTTTAGCCGAGCAAAAGAAGACCACGTTGGCCGAGGCGTTGAGGAAGGCCGCAAACTTCATTCGTGCCACGGAGATCAGCATTGACAACTCCGATGCCCCAAAGAAGGCAAGAATTCCTATGGATAAGAATCTCAATTGAGGTGACAGAAACCATGGCCCCCAAGAAAGGAGGCCGTAACTCGAGGTAAACCACTGACCCTAGGAGCATCCTCATGGAGGTTAGGGGACGTCCCATGCTTCGGAAACCACCGCTAATGACCGCGCCCTCAAAGCCCCATAATGCACGAAAGTATTGCGAATTTCATGAATAGAATGGGCACACCATGGCTGAGTGTCGGGAGCTAAAAAGAGCCCTTCACGAATTGGCGGACAAGGGACAGATCAAGCGTTTCCTGAAGAAGGGCCTGCGCTTCCTTTACAGAGAATGAGAGGTCGTACACCCACAGCCGCATGATGAACAGTGTTCTACGAAGGTAGTGGTGACCATTGCCGGGGGTTATGCAGAGGATATGATCCGGTCAGCTTGGAAGGCTCAGCTTGGAGGTGCACAGCAGGTGCTCATGACTGACCAGGGGCCCCGCGTAATGGTGCCCACCATGGTGTTCGGTGAAAGGGAAGCCCCATGCTTCGCTTCTCCACACAACAATCCCTTGGTGGTTGAGATGAAAATAGCTAGCGCAATTGTACGGAGGATCCTAATTGATACGGGAAGCTCTGTGGACATCATCACCTGGGATTGCTTGAAAAAGCTAACCCACCTAGGACGAGATATTGTCCCCTTGGTGCACCCTATCTTAGGCTTCGAGAGGCAGGAGGTGAATCCTATATGTATGATTCGCCTCCTGCTACGCTTTGGGGATAAGCTAAAGGCCAGGAGCCTGGAGGTTGATTTCCTGGTCGCTGACATACCCACGGCCTACAACGTCATTCTAGGACGCCCTACCCTTCACAAGTTAAAAGCCGTCATCGCCCCGTAGCTGCTCCAACTCCAATTTGAAGCCGATGACGGAAGCGAGGAGGAAATGCATGAAGACCAGCGAACTGCCCGGGAGTGCTACTTGATGAGCATTCGCCCCCTGGTAGATTGAGCGAAAGAACATGGGCTTGACGGACCATCCCAAATGAGGAAAAGGGCCAGAGCCAGACCACCTCTTGCGGTCCCTGAAGCCTTAGTTATCCATACCGTGACCTCGAACGACATGGAACAAGTTCCACTTGAGGAAGAACGTCTTGAGCGCATGGTCCAACTAGGCCGAGATATGATAGCTGTCGATCGGCTCTCGTTGCTCTCGCTTATGCGAGAGTATAGAGATGTGTTCGCCTTTGGACTTGAGGAAATACCTGGCATCGCTCCAACCGTTATGGACCACCGGTTGAACGTGGACCCCCTCTATAGGCTGGTCGTCCAGAAGAAGCACCACATGGACCCAGAGAGAGCGGCCGCGGCTAATGCTGAAGTTCAGAAGTTGCTGGAGGCCGGCTTACCTTGAATGGATCTCAAATGTGGTGTTGGTAAAGAAACCCAATGGAACATGGAAAATATGTGTGGACTTCACGAATTTAAACAAGGCTTACCCAAAAGACAGCTACCCGCTGCCAAAGATTGATAAGTTGGTAAATGCCACGGCTGCACACGCCCTGTTGAGTTTTATGGATGCCTTCTCTGGGTATAACCAAATCTCCCTCTGCCCTGATGATCAAGAAAAGACTGCGTTAATCACGGACTGGGACCTACAATACTATAAGATGATGCCCTTCTATCTAAAAAACGTGGGAGCCCCCTATCAGCGCCTCGTCAACAAGTCGTTCGAGCCCCTCATCGGCAAAACGATGGATTTCTACGTTGATGACATGATAATGAAAAGCAGGACCGACGTTGACCACAACCACGATTTGAAAAAGATGTTCGATATACTTCGGGCCTCCAGCATAAAGGTCAACCCCAGGAAATGCGTGCTCGGAGTACAGTCGGGAAAATTTCTGGGGTTTATGATCAATAGCCGCGAGATTGAGGCTAATCCGGACAAGGTCTGAGCCGTATTAGACCTGAAAGCACCGCAGAACGTCAGAGAAGTGCAACGCTTGACCGACTGCATAGCTGCCCTGGGCCGGTTCATGTCCCGATCTGTAAATAAGTGTCAGCAATTTTTTCGTGTCTTGTGGCAGTGTGCAAACTTCACTTGGGACTGGTAGGCCGATGAGGCTTTCCAAGCGCTGAAGACGTGCCTAGCTCAGCTGCCCAACATCGCAAGTGCCCTTATGGGGGAAACCCTCATCCTATACCTGGCCGTTTCGGAACACCTAGTCAGCGCAGTTCTTGTGGTCGAGAGGGCCAAGGAGCAAGTCCCTGTGTACTATGTGAGCTACGCCTTCGCAGGGGCGGAAGTTAACTATCCTTTTATAGAGAAATTTGCCTACGCCTTAGTGATGGTTAGCCGGAAGCTAAGGCTCTACTTTGAGGCTCACAAGAACTTGGTCCTTACTGACTAACCCTGAAGAATGTTCTTCAGAGGATGGATGCCTTAGGACGGCTCCTAAAGTGGGCCGTCAAGTTATTGCGTTACGACTTGGTGTTCGAACCGCGGAGGGCCATCAAGGCCCAGGCACTGGCTGACTTTTTGGCTGAGAACGCCACGCTTGTTTTAGAGGCGAGCCACACCCCCAGCCTTGGAACTTGTACGTAGACGACTTGTCCACCAAAGACGTAAGTGGGGTCGGCCTCATCATTGAAAGTCCTGTCGGAGTATAGTACGAACATGCTTTGAAGTTCATGTTTAAGGCATCCAATCACGAGGCAGAGTATGAAGCCCTTATTGCGGGAATAGAGCTGTGCTATACTACAGAGGCGGACTTAGTTCAGGCATTCTCTGATTCTCAACTAGTCGTGAGCCAGCTCAACAATGTATATACACCATGAAAGCATATGTTTGGCGGGTACGGGAGGCCACCCAGTAGCTGAAGCACTTTGTAATCACGTATATCCTTCGCTCGGAGAACCGACAGGCCGATGCACTGCTTAAACTGGCGACTTCATCCGATAATGGGAAGCCCAAAAACATCTAGCGGGAGACCCTACCAGAAAGGAGCATAGATCTGCATGGAGTGCTGTGGTTAGATAGAAGGTCGATATGGATGGACCCCATCCGCGCTCACTGATGGTACCCTTCCTGCGGATCTAAAAGAAGCTGACAAAGTGAAGAAACGATCGAATTGGTTTATCCTGTATGAGGGAATTCTATATAAGAGGTCTTTCGCTCGGCCTCTTTTGCGTTGCATGACCCCAGAGGAAGGAAAAAAGATACTAGAAGAGCTGCACGAGGGCATTTGCAGCGCACATACCGGAGGTCGCACCTTGGCTGTGTCTACCATTCGAATCGGCTACTACTTACCCAGTTTGCGGGAGGACGCCATGACATTGGTACGGACCTGTGCCCATCCAACGAGTGCCCTCCACCCCCATGATGCTGATTGTCAGGCCTATGCCATTTGCTACTTGGGGTATAGATATCCTCGGCCCTTTCACCAAGGCAACGGGGCAGCGTAAGTATCTCTTTGTGGCGGTCGGCTACTTCACTAAGCGGATAGAGGCCGAGGCCATCGCCTCCATAACCACAGCCGAAGTGCGAAGGTTCATCTGGAGGAACATCGTCACTCGCTTCTACATTCCCTGCGCCATCATCTTTGATAACGGCAGGTAGTTGGACATAGCCTACAGAAGAAACTTGACGACGCTAAAGGAAAATGGGCGGATAAACTGCACGGCATCCTATGGTCCCTTCGAACCACTGAGAAAACTGCTATTGGCGAAACTCCCTTCATGTTAGCCTATGGGTCTGAAGCTGTACCCATAAAAGTCACGCTCTACACTCATCAACTGACAACTTTCTAAGAAGAGCTAAACAACGCAGCACTCCGAAAGGCCCTGGACTTCCTCCCCTCTATTCGTGGGGATGCTGTTCTCCGAGAAGCCCTATACAAGCTCCGCATCGCCTGCCTCTATGACCGTGTAGTACGGCTACAGCCTGTTCGGGTACGTGATCTTGTTCTACGTCGCATAGAAGCCGTATCACACACAGGGGAACATGGCAAACTCACTGCCAACTGGGAAGGGCCATACAAGGTTGCCTCCCAAGTTCGGCCCGGAACATACCGCCTAGAGACCACGAGCGGCTATCCCATACCGCGGACCTGGCATAGCAGTAACCTGAGGAAGTACTACTTCTAGCTTTATGCTTTTGCTTACATCCAATAGTTATGTACTTCTTAATTACTAGAAAAAAAACAAAGCCCACAATGACCACTTTCGCGCCCATATGCAGTCCTCCATTTCCTTAAGCACGGCCTCATGGTCGGTCGCTATACTCTTAGCCCCAGTGGGGGCTAAGGTTCCTAAGTACGGCCTTTCGGTCGGTTGTATACTCTTAGCCGCAGTGGGGGGCTAAGGGTCTCCAAGCATGGCCTTACGGCCAGTCGCAATGCTCTTAGCCGCAGTGGGGGCTAAGGGTCTTTAAGCATGGCCTTACAGCCAGTCACTATACTCTTAGCCCTAGTAGGGGCTAGGGGTCCTTAAGCACGGCCTTAAAGCCGGTTGCCTACTAGGGGTCCTTAAGCACGGCCTTACGGCCGGTCACTATACTTTTAGCCCCAATAGGGGCTAAGGGTCTTTAAGCACGGCCTTACGGCTGATCGTTATAATCTTAGCCCCAGTAGGGGTTGGGGTGCCTAAGCACGGCCTTACGGCCAGTCGTTATACTCCTAGCCCGAGCAGGGGCTAAGGGTCCTTAAGCATGGCCTTACGGCTGGTCGCTCTACTCTTAGCCCCAATAGGGGCTAGGGATCCTTAAGCATGGCCTTACGACTGGTCGCTATACTCTTAGCCCCAATAGGGCTAGTGGTCCTTAAGCACGGTCGCTTGCAATACCCTTAGCCCTCAAGCAAAAGCCTCAGTGCCGTTGGTACCGAGTCAACAGCCCCTTTAGTCTTCGACACTCCACCGCGACCCTTACCCCTCGAGCAAAAGCCTTAGCCATCGTAACTTTGTCCTCAGTGACCTTGAGGGGGTCTGAGGTATTCGAAGTAGCTAAGTCCCAGGACTTAACCAAGTCCTGAACAAGAGTAAACTTGGCCGCCGGGTCGGCCATGATGAAGTTCGTAGGCAAAGGCCGTTCACTTGGGGGAGTCCCGCCCGCGACCTGCGAGGCAGCCTTTGCGATCTTCGGGTGCCAGCAACTTCCCGTTGACTAGGGGTTCGATCACCAGCAGATCAGCCCGCTGCATGGTGAAGAGGAGAAGATTGATCGTCCCCTTTTCCCCCGGTATAGGTAGGGACAGAAACTGCCGTCTCATCGGGGCAGCTCTAAGTCCGCTGGCGCTTGCGCATGGGTAAGCTTACCGTAGGTTTTTTTCCGCGCAGTACCAGAAAGGGCGCTTATAGTATGGACAACCTGTTGGTTAAATACCGATGATGGGTCACAACGAATAGGGGCGAGCAGGGCTCAAGTATGTGTACCTTCTTGGCTTGCTGGTTCACAAGGAGTCATCTCTCCTCTTCCCGACGTCACTCAGCTTCGGCCGCCACTTGCTTTGGGGTGGCGTCCTTGGTCTCGAAGACCATCAGTTTCACCCTCGCTTACTCTGTATAGAATAAAAAGGTGTTTGGTTAGAATCAAACGAAAAGGCAGACTAACACATGAGCGACAAGTACCCTTAGAAAAATTCTTAAGTATCAAAAGGCCCGCCGCAGCTAGGAAGAAGTCGTTCTTAAAAAACTTTAACTTGGGGAGCTAGTTCAGAGGCTCCCTATCTCTAGACTTACTCTTCCTCTTTTCGGGTCCCTTTACCGACTCTATTGCCTGCCTCATGAATTTTGGGATAGGCTGGGGCTTGTCGTCCTCCCGGACGAAGTAATAGAAATAGCGGGCTGTCTTCTTCTCCTTAGCCGTTGGTGCCCCGAAGGGATTCCTGATTGGCTTTCTCTCGTTCCAATCAGGAATGTTTCCCCAACCCGTCTCCCTGCAGACAAAGAAGAAGTCATACTTCCAGTGCTTCACCTTCGACTTCTTCTCTATGGTCGTCATATAGCCCGGCCTGTTGTTGAAGCAGTACCATCCCAAGTCCCCGGTCTCCTTGGGAGCCCTCTGGACTATATATACCAGACTGAATGCTCAGGCCATACATGTAAGGCGACACAGCTCACAGGTCACAATAAAGGAGCAAATGTTGTGCCAAGGCATAAGCACGACCTACGCGGGCGCCAGCTTGCACTTGGTCAGAATATCTTCAATCACCGGTGAAGGGGAAACCTAATGTCGTAGTTGAGGGCTACGCGGTGGACCGTGATGCACTTAACGGGTGGCTCATTTACTGTTGCAACCAGCTCAAGGATCAGAAAAGTATAACCCCACGGGCAGGAGGTATTTCTTCTCAAGGGTCGTCCTCTTCAAGGTGGGAACGACCTTTGGGTTGGGGAAATGACTGCCTGGGCCGTCTTGTGGGTCTGAGCGACCGGGGGCCTTAGGGAATTCCGGTCCCTCCGCCATGATCTCAGGGACCGGCCCTATAGGAGCACGACCCCTCTTCTTAAGTACTGACCTTCCTGGAGTAGAAGACCCTTTATGGGATGAAGAGTTTGTGGACGCTCCCTCTGAGGACGACTGCCTCGACGACCCATCTGGGGAGGAGGAAGATGTTCCAATTGAGGAAGAACTAGTGCTAGTGGAGGCCACTTCGGCCATCGGCCTTGGAGAGCTGAGGGTAGAATAGGGATTACCTTGAGTGCCCTCGGCCAGCAACTCGTCTGGGGATCTGATGCGTGGAGTTGACTTGGTCTTTGCCATTCATCATACCTGGAAATCATTTATAAAGTCAGCTATGGTGATTTCTCATGGGTATGAAACCTCCACCTCAGGACTGAGGATACTAGGGGTAGAGGAGTACTCGCAGCTAGACCATAAGAGAGTGTCGGTTTCAAAAAGAGGTACTATGTAGGGAATCTTTTTGGGTTCCCTGCATTGTTTTTTGGGGGGAACGCCCGCAATCACTCGGCCATTGATAAAGGCCAAGAGGCTAGGAAATTACGGATGGCGACCCTCTACCTAGGGACCGGCCAATCCTTCAGGAGCGTCCCCGTTGGATGAGCAAGATGAAGACATAATTATATAAGTAAAACAAACAATGCTTGAATGGGGCACGAGGGTGTACCTGCAAAAGATGAAGATTCAAAGGAAGGTTGAAAATGAGGATGAACACTCAAACATATTCTTTGAAGATATAAGGAAAGAGGTTGAAGCACTACAGTGAGTTTGAATGTGGCGTAATGGGAGGGAGCAGAGGTTCTCTCTCTAGAAATCATTTCTCTCTCTAGACGGCTCTAGTGTGCGAATAGAAAATGACCTTTTTGGCTGAGACCCACGCTCTTATATAGAGTAGAGATGAAAAACACTCCTCCTGAGACACCCAAAAGATACAGCTTATCTCAACAATTGACACTTGGTGCCACGTCATCACCCCCCACTCGCAAATGGGGATCCTTAGGCTCTGGGGGATAACGACTTCTTAAGGATGGCCTTTCGCCAATCGCCATACCTTTAGCCCCTGGACGGACACACATTTCTTGAGCACGACCTCTCGGCCGATCGCTGCACCCCTAGCTCCGGTAAGTGCTAGGGATCCCTGGGCACGGCCTTGGGGCCGGTCTCTACACCCTTAGTCTTAATAGGGGTTAAGGTTCCTAGAGCATGGCCTTACAGCCGGTCACTATACTCCTAGCCCCAATAGGGGCTAAGAGTCTTTGAATACAACCTAAGGGCTGGTCGTTGTACTCTTGGCCCCAGTGGGGGCTGAGTCCTGGAGCACGGCCTTATGGCCGGTCGCTATACTCTGAGCCCCAGTAGAGGCTAAGGGTCTTTGAATACGGCCTAAGGGCCAGTCGCTATACTCTTAGCCCCAGTGGGGGCTAAGCCTTGGAGCACGACCTTATGGCCGACCGCTATACTCTGAGCCCCAGTAGAGGTTAAGGGTCCTTAAGCACAACCCTACGGATGGTCGCTATACTCTTAGCCCAAATACGGGCTAAGGGTCGTAGAGCACGGCCTCACCCTTTTCAAAATTAATACCCATGCCCATACCCATACTCATCGGGGGTATTGTAAAGCTATACCCATACCCACTAGGTATAGTGGGTATGCGGGTATTATTCAGTACATATAGACAAAAAAGAATTAAACTCATTTTGTACCCATATTCGATCTCAAATACTCAATATTTCACATTAACACCAAGCTTCCGGCAACATATGATATCACATCAAATACAATAAAAATTTGCTAATCAAAACAATAAATTAGCACTTGACAGTTACAGTTTTAAACAAAATGTTCTGCTGAAGTTTAGAATGTCATACAACTCAAAGCAACTAGCAAAATATTGAGGTACAAGTAACAAATTAGAACATAAAACAAACGGGTATAGGTTTATATGGGGCGAGTATGAGACGGGTACAGGGTGGGTATTAATCAAACGGGTATGGGCCAGGTATGAGGTAGGTACGACTGATACCCATACCCATACCCATTTTAGCAATACCCATCCATACCCATTTTTTTCAATTTTCGCCACCCATATCCATACCTATTGGGGTAAGTTTTATGGGTTTTAGGCGGGCATAGATTTTTTTGCCAGCCATACCTGCAGGTCATGCATCATGTGCCCCATAGCGTCTCTGCTCGAAAGTCCTAACTCCTTCACATCATTGATCATCATGGCGTAGAAGATGACCTACACCATCCCAGGAATGTGGGCGGTATGAGCAAACTGCATCACCACAAGAGGTTCAAATTCGGGGCAAAGGCCCTGGAAATTCAGGGGGAGCAGCTTTAGGCGAAGATCAGAGGATTCCCTCAATGACCAGCGAAGGTTGTCCCTAACGTATTTCACCGTGTGTGTAGTGTCCTAAAAGGTGGGAAAAGAGGCTATCCTTCTTTCCACAGGGCGGCCCGACGGCACAGGGTCTGCTGTTGGGTTTACAAGTCGAGAAGCCTGGGCTCTCCTGAGCCTATGGTTGATGTCTCAAAGCGAGGATTCTAAGGGTTCCAGTCCAACTTCCGCATGACCCATATCATGCAATCCATTGTGAGCCTGCGTGAAAGTCCCAGCTCAGCTGCATAATCCACAACCATGGCATAGAAGATTGCTTGCACCATCTCCGGAATGTTGGAGTCGTGGGCATACCGTGTCGTCACTCCGAGGTCAAAACATGGGCAGAGGGTAGTCCATGGGGAGCGGCTTTGGGCGGAGAGCCGGGGACTCTCTTAGTGTCCAATGAAAGGTGTCCCGGACGTATTCAGTTGCTTGCTCGGTGCTGGCGAAGTTGGGAAAAGATTCATTTTCCCTCTCTCTCTCTAGTCCCTCTGCTCCTCTCACTCTCTGTCTACGAAAGGAGGTTAGGAATTTTGTTAGGTCTTCCTCCTCTTTTATAAGGAGAGGAAGATGGCCCCCAGGGGAATACATCTCTTAAGGGAGCAACCAGCCACTCAACTCTCGTCACGTGGCTCTTGCGACCTAAAGTGAAGACCTAGAATAAGATATAATAACTGTGTGAACTCCGAGAAGATCATTCAAAGTAAGAACTCAGCAGATTAAGGGGAGGAATCGGTTCCCCAGGACAAAGAAACATCGTTTTATTATTGAAAACCCTCATGGAGGAAGGAGTAGGAAATAAGTACAATATAAGGGAAATAAAGGGAAAATTTTAATATTGCTCCTCGTCACTGGAAGGAGGCCGGGGGGCTGGTCAATCCTGAGCTCTCCTCCTGGCTGTCCATTGACCCACGGGCTTCTGACTGCAAGGTTCGCTGACGAAGTTGTGCCTCCCGTAGACCGCGGCTGGTACGACTCAACCAGGCTTCAAAGGATGTCCATCTCAAGCCCTTAAGGGACAACTTCAGGTCGTCAGCAAGAAAGCCACTCACTATGCCCAGATCTACGGCATCATTCAATAGCATAGCGTAGAATGTCGCCTGAACTATCTCGGGAAGTTTGAAGTCAAGCGCTGCTCTCTCTGGCTCAGACAACGAAAAACGTGGGCATAAGTCTTGGTAATCATCTGGAAGTGGATGAGGCAGGCATGTGGCCCTTCTTCAGCGCTATGTAAAGGACTCCCTCATAAAAGTCAGCCATCTCCCTAGTGTCGTGAAGGGGAGGAAATGCCATGATGAAGAGGGTGTGTTGAGCTCTCTCTTTCCCCCTCTCTCTTGCTCTCTCCCACGGTTTCCTCCTAAAGGAGTATGCTTCAACAACATTTCTAAGAGTATTGGATTGTATTTATAGAGGAGGCAAGGGGGGTCGCGCTTCACAAAGACACCCCCGAAGCTCAGTGGTCAATCCACTCCTGCCACGTGGCCATTCGGCTAACACAAATTAATATGAACACAACAAAAACAGCAAAACTCTCGGAAGAGGGCGGAAACGCGGTCATGTTATTACTGGCAACAGAGACAGTACAAAAAAAAAGAAAAAAGAGAAAAGAACAAAGGAAAAGAAAAGTAGGACGTGCGTTCAGGACATCTCTTGACTGGCTTCACTCTTGCTTGTCATCATCCGAAGGAGAGGCGGCTTCCTCCTGCCTGGCTTCACCCTGCTCATCACCATCCGAAGAGGAGGCGGACCTTTCAGTATCTGAACCCTCCTCCTCGCGCTCGGTTTTTTCCTGGAATCGTGCCTCAAAAACTCGATCTCCGTTTAGCTACACCCACGACTCAAAGGTGCTCCAGCGGAGCTCGGTAAGGGCTGACTCCATTACACGGAGTGTCTGCCCATATAGGGCCCCCAACCTCTCGGCTTCGTTAAGAAGCATTGCATGGAAGATGACCTGGGGCAGTTCCGAAAGTTCAAAGCGCCGAACAGCTTCCTCGGTCACAGTGAGTTAATAGCTCGGGCACAAGGCCTGAAAATCGTTCGGGAGAGGCAACGGGGGAAAAGTAACCCTGCGCCAATCCCACTCGAAGTGGTAGGCAACATATTCAGCTATCTCTCCGGTGTCTAGAGAACAAGGAAAAGCTATAGAAGGAATGCCAGGATGAAGATCGATATAGGAGATGAAGGATGGAGCCCCCATTCTTATCGATCACATTTTATATGCGCTAATGGGGCAATTTTCCAAGCCGCCGTCCAAACCTTGAGACTTGCTCCATCACGGATACTTTACCGACTCTATGGTCATTGGCCACAAAACCATCCGCAACCAGGGTGCAATTTTTGAACTCCCATAGATATACGCCGGCCAAGGGCAGATTCCATATTTCACCTGACTACTCGCTCGGCTCGGCGTGCAGGCAAAATGTGAGGGGCTAAGTGATTGGGAAAATAAGATCTCCCCACTGGCCCATCTTAGTTGTCTCACAGGGCAGACCCATACTCTTGAAAATGGGCTTCTAGCGGGACCCTAGAGGCTCTTCCCAAGGACCTGTTGGCCAAACCGGCGACCCATTCGAAATAACCCAAGTAAGATTACTATTTTATCCTTTGCCACAAGGACTATAAATAGTCACCTACCCACCTCGGGAAAGGGGTTGACAATCTGACTCTTCATTGGACTCGTACTATATTATCTCCCTATTCACCTTTGACTTGGACCTTTGACTGACTTGACCGTCGGAGAGGCGTTCCCTGGTCCATAACCCGTGGGTGCCTTTTTTACAGGTTGGACCTTGGAAGAGGAGGACGTCAGGTGTCACCCACGTGCCTTCTAATAAGCCCGTTTTTTCGTCCCATGTCATCATCCACAGCACCCCACAAGAATTCTCCGAAATCATATATATATATATATATATATATATATATATATATATATATATATATATATATATATATATATATATATATATATATATATATATATATATATATATATATATATATGTGTATGTATATGTGTGTGTGTATGTGTAAAGCTTGTCGTAAAACTACAAATTTAACCACTACTTCGATTTATAGATAATATTTATAGTATAGGAAAGTAGAGATCGATCCCACGAGGAAAGATTATGTCAAAAAGTGGTTTAATTCTCAATAATTTTATTACTCTAACTCACTACTTCTTCTCTTTGTATTTCTAAAATAAATCAAATTTAATAAATAAATCTGGAAAAATACTTAATGATGCTCCTAAATATTCTAAATTTAATTCTAGAAATAGAACAGTAAATAACTATCCTAAATAATCTGGAAAAACAAAAACAGAATAATAACACAATATTCAACTAAAAATTAAAACAGAAAATAACAAGCAAAAAATTAATATTAAAAAATTACAAAAAGTAATCCAAATTAATGTTCTGCAAGTTTATGAATTTATAACTCCAAAATTATATATAATTAAATTCAAAAAAATCAAACAGAAAAATTAACTCCAGAAAAATGCAAATAGAAAATAAAATCTAAAATTAGAGAAAAATAAACTGAGTTGATATAAATGCGAAAATAAATAACAAAATTGCTCAGATTTCAGGGTGTAATTTTCTGGACTTAACAAGACCTAAAACACATGAAATAAAAATTAAAACGTAACTTTCAGACTTATTGAAATAAAAACTTGTACATATCAATTTACGAAATAATTTTGAAAAATTATCAAATAATTTCCAAAAATTTTGAAATTAAGTAGAGGCAGAATAGGACAATGTAATAAACCCTAGGATGGATTAAAACTCGAAAAAACACAAAAGGAACTATTTTTAACCTAATTTCTAACAAACCGGTAATTAAGCGGCAAAACAGAATATAAATTAAATTGAAAATTATAATCACATTAAAAATTAAAATCTAACTGATCTAATATTACCAAGACACTCCTGAAAGACTACCCTTTTGGGAGGGGGTAAACGAAATTTATATTAAAGCTTATAAATTGACGAATAAAAATTGACAACTAAATAAATTAACTTAAATGCAACAAATAATTATCAAAGATACCAAATTTATGAAAAATACTTAGCATAATCTATATCCACCATGCAAATTAATATTTATCATCAACACACGAGTCGATTTTATTCATGAGTTAGACTGTAGAAGACACCCACTAGCAAATATTCCCCGTTCTTCTTATATTATAGTTTATTTAGGTCCAGCCCTAATATAAACCCTACTAAATTTTGACAACTCTTACACCAGCATAAGAATTTAATCAAACTAGAGCATTACGTATTAAAAAAAATCATCTAACGCCTTATAATCAATTTACCAGCAAATTAATTTAACAAAGATCTATAACGATTATCTAATTAAAAGAGATGGTTTGAGCCATTATGATTAATTAGGGTGATACTAATGCCTAAAAGACTATAACTTTTACATATTAAAGCCTTTTAAACTATCATATGAATTCATATTAAACTAACTAGCATGCATTCTAATTAATATAACATGAATATCATAAACAATAGATACTAATCGTTATAGAATCATGAATAAAAATCAACTAGACAATAAAGCATGAAACTTATTTCAAAATAATTAATTTAGCATGGTTTCAAATAGATTATATTAAGCACAAGAAAATTACTCACTCATATTAAAAATAACATTTTCAAATTCACCCAGAATGTTTGCAACTTAAGCAAAATAGAATACAAAAAAAAAAAAAAAAATTGGAATAGCAATACTACACGGTGATGATGAATTATGGTGAGGAAGAAGCGTGTGAGATGTTGGATTTCGAAGAAATCCAGGCTACCATGAAGGTGTTGGGATGATTATTTGATGGTGGGAAGATGGAGATGAGGCGTGAAGAGAGGCGTTGATGGTGATGCATGAATGATGGGCTAAGGTGATGAGATGAGGCTGGTGGAGATAAGCCGTGGGTGTTGGTTGTTTCTGAAGAAGCAGCCGTGGGTTCCTCATGAAGATGAGATGGTGATGAAGGTAATATATGATGAGGAGGAGAAGAGGGTGGGATAGGGTTTTAGCTACTAGGTTTTTTTTTTTTTTTTTCTTAGACTCCTTCTCTCCCAAGACTTCTAGCTTCTCTTCAACTCTTGTAACCCTAGTCCAAATAAATTATTATGAAAATAATATTTTCCATAAATTATTATTTTTGGATCGACTTGATAATCAAGTGTGTAAAACCCGAACTTCAACGTCTTCTCTTTAACTCTTTATTTTATTAATACTAAACTTGAAAAATATATAAAATAAAGTAAATTAGACGAAATAATATATATAATATAATTGAAACAATTATTAAAACAATAAATGATTGTTGGCTTAACAAATTCCCCCACACTTAGACTTTGGACGTCCTCGTGTAAAGAAATCTTAGGTTCGACCTAAAAACTGACACTCTTTCTTTCTTATAAAGTCATGCGTATATATGAAATTTACACTAAGCATTGGCTTGCTTTAAAATAGTTTTATTGAAAATTAATTAGTTTTCCTTCCAATAAGTGAATAACTACTAAACATCTAACGATCATCAAAGAGTTTCTTCATCAACCTCATAACATTTCCTTAATGAAGTAACAAGATTAATAATTATCCATCTCTTTTAAATATGCATACCGATCAAGAGGTCTAAAAAATTTATGATAGAAAAATTCAGGTACGGTATGACTATAGAGACAATTAAACTAGAAAGAATAACTCATTGAAATTGATTCCAAACTTGCCTTGTATTATTTTTCTTTCTTTTTTTTTCAAACTCCATTTGCGCACATATTCAATGCCCATATAGGGTCTTAGAAATTAAACACTCCATGTCTCACGCTCACTCGAATAGAGGTGCTGGAGCAAATATTTTATTTTCATCATTATTTTTATTTATTTTATTGACTCACTAGTATGGGAAGCAAGCTTTTCAGTGGCAGTATTGCCTCAAAGGATAGCACCCAGTAGCACATACCTTAAAGAGGTACTTGTCATTCCTGACTTTGACTCTCTTTTTTTTTTTTTTTGAGTTATTCTACTAATTCAATAGCCTAAGAAATGGGCTAGGTCATTTTATTACCTCTGAAGCGGATATAATACATGATCCAATAAGATGAATAATCATGACAGTTACTCATTAAAGAGATATATGAGGATCAACTCAAACTTCTCTGAAAGACAGTTAGCATGCTCAGAAGTCTTCACTCATAGAAGAATAAACTACAAAATAGCTAATAAAATAAAAATTTTTAAGCAAGCAAGCTTAGCATAAACTCAGATCATGCATTATTTATAAGAAAAAAAATTTTTTTTTCCAGAATGAATATTGCAGAAATTAAATGCAGGATACACCCCCCACACTTAATTCATACATTGTCCCTAATGCATGCAAAAAGATAGAAATAACGAAAATAAAAGTAAAATTAAGTGGGTACTTCCCTAAAAATGTTGGGTTGCCTCCCAACCAGCGCCTTTGTTTACAGTCGTTGGCTCGACGCAAACGAGCTCATGGATCCTCTAGTTGGATCTCTTCCACTAAGCACACCTGATCTCCTTCATAAAAGTGCTTTAGCCTGTGACCATTTACCTTGAAAATCTTATTAGTAGCAAAGGATTTAATCTCAGCAGCACTATGTGGATAAGTCTTTACTACCATAAAAGGTCCTAACCATCTAGAGTTTAACTTACCAGGGAAGAGTCTCAGGTTTGAATTGAATAATAGTACTTTCTCACCTACTTGAAATTCTTTTCTGACAAATTTAGCATCACAAAATGCTTTGGCATTACCTTTATAAATGACTGAATTGTCATAGGCTTCCAAGCGAATCTCTTCTAGTTCCCGCAACTGCAATTTACGTTCCCTTCCTGCTAACTCATAGTCAAGATTACATTGCTTCACAGCCCAATATGACTTATGTTCTATCTCAACAGGAAGATGACATGGCTTCCCAAGGACTAACCTATAAGGTGACATACTAATAGGGGTCTTGTATGCAGTCCTATAAGCCTAAAAAGCCTCATCTAGCCTAAGACTCCAATCTTTCCTGTCTGGCCTAACTACTTTTTCAAGTATGCCCTTGATTTCTTTATTAGATATTTCAGTTTGGCCATTTGTTTGGGGGTGATAACTGGTAGATACCTTATGAGTCAAATGATATTTGGCTAACAAGGCACCTAAAGCTCTATTACAAAAATGAGTCCTCCTATCACTGATGATTGCTCTTGGCACTCCATATCTATGCAGAATGAGAGATTTAATATGTTTCACCACAATTTTAGCATCATTAGCTCTAGTAGCTACAACTTCTACCCATTTGGATACATAGTTAACAAGTACAAGAATGTAAGTGTACCCAAAAGAAGAGGGAAAGGGTCCCATGAAATCAATACCCCATACATCAAAAATTTCACAAACATAAACATTATATAAGGGCATTTGATTCCTTCTTGATAAATTTCCAGTCTTTTGGCATGCTTCACATCTTTTACAAAAATCATAAGCATCACGAAAAATAGAAGCCCAATAAAATCCACACTCAAGAACTTTATGTGCTGTTCTTTTAGGTCCAAAATGTCCCCACTTTCTGAAGAATGATATAAGGTTAGAATGGAATGAATTTCACTGTCATCAACACAACGCCTTATTATCTGATTACTACAAAATTTCCATAGATATGGCTCATCCCAAACATAATATTTAGATTGAGCTCTTATCTTTTCTTTTTCAGCTCTAAACAAGTCAATGGGAGAAGTTGTGGTGACTATGTAGTTCACAATATCAGTGTACCAAGGTAACCTACTACTGATAGCATACAAAGTCTCATCAGGAAAACAATCACTAAAAGGACTACCACTTTCCTCCAGTCTACTAAGATGGTCTGCAACTAAGTTCTTAGCTCCAGGTTTATCTTTAATTTTCAATTGAAATTCTTGCAACAGTAACATCCATCTAATCAATCTGGGCCTTAAATCTTTCTTTTCTAGCAGATGTTTAAGAGCAGAATGATCAGAGTAAACAGTAACTTTAACATCCAACAAGTAAGGACGGAACTTCTCAAGAGTAAAAATAACAGCATACATCTCCTTTTCTATAGTGGTGTAATTACACTGTGTAGAGTCAAGAGTTCTAGAAGCATAGTAAATCACATGAGGTACTTTCCCAACTCTTTGACCTAAAATGGCCCCCACTGCCTAGTCACTAGCATCACACATTAACTCAAATGGTAAGGCCCAATTTGGGGGTTGCACAATACGTGGAGTAGTCAATGTCAACTTCAACTGGTTAAAAGCCCTTATACAATCATCATTAAAATCAAATGAAGCATCCTTCGCAAGCAAGGCACATAAAGGAGAAGCAATTTTAGAAAAATCTTTGATAAACCTCCTATAGAACCCTACATGCCCTAAGAATGATCTCACATCCTTGACACACCTGGGGTAAGGTAAAGACTGAATGATGTCAACTTTTGCTTTATCTACCTCTAATCCCCTTGATGACGCTACATGTCCAAGTACTACCCCATACTCCACTATGAAATGACACTTTTCAAAATTAAGTACCAACTTGGTCTCAATGCAACGCCTAAGCACTAGGGTAAGATGATATAAGCACTCATCAAATGAATCACCATGTATAGTAAAGTCATCCCTAAAAACTTCCATAATTTTGCTGATAAAATCAGAAAAGATACTCATCATACATCTTTGAAATGTAGCAGGTGCATTACATAGACCAAAAGGCATATGTCTAAAAGCATAAGTGCCAAAAGGGCAGGTAAAGGTGATCTTTTTTGATCCGCAGGAGCTATAGGGACTTGAATATAACTTGAATAACCATCTAGAAAGCAATAATGTGACCTCCTAGCTAATCTCTCTAACATCCGATCCATAAAAGGCAATGGAAAATGGTCCTTTTTAGTGGCCTTGTGTAACACCCCCGACCTCACGCAAGTCGTGTTACACGCCACAGTCTTTCCCTGGGGAAAGACTGTTAAGGCAACTTGCTTAAACCTATTTGAAACATAACCTACTGAGACTTAATATTTAAAACTTAAGCCACTATAACCTAATTGGGTCTTGAGTTTAACCCTAGGGCTAGGAATGCTAGAATTTTCTTAATTTTTGGGGCAAAACGGGCAAAGTCTCCCCTGAAAACTGACCATTTCCCCAGGCCTAAGCCTTACATTACATCCCTGCAATACATAAAGGTACTAAATAACACCAACAACTCTACGGCTACACGCCAGAGTTCACAACTCTACGGGCCACACGCCCGGAGTATACAGAGCTTTCTATTTTCATAAATCTTACAAAAGATAAATAATTACATAACCTTACAAACATAATCAATATTACATAGTCACATCATAATCAAACCAAACAAGTCCATCCTTGTTGCACTCCACGGGTCAATCACATACCTGTGGATCTGGAAAAAAGGGAAAAAGTAATGGGAATGAGCAACCATCGCTCAGTGAATAAACCCTCTCTCCCAAAACATACTTAAAATACATATTAACTTACGCAAGCCTTTCGTAATTCATTTTAGTTGAAGAGCTTTCACATAATACATCTTATTCGAACCATAAACGAGTGAAGGAATAGTCATACCAAAAGGCTTAACTTTAGAAGAAACCGTAATGCGTTGACTTAACATAATAAAGTTACGTAAACCCGGAAACATAGCATAAAAGGGGTTTTACGCATAAGTTTCACTTACCGAAAATCATACATAGTAATTATTTACATAAATGAGGAGAGTAGACTCTTAGAGGTACTTTGTTACTGCCATCCCGAGTCGGCCAAACTCGAGCGGCAACATACGCCTATCCGGACAGACATCATACTGCGCTGAGACATAATTTTCATACTTAGATTTCAGGCGGGAATCAAACCACCATCCCTGAATCTATCATAACGTAACATATGTGATACCAGGCGGGAACTAAGCCACCATCCCTGGGTCTCAGACTTAAGCTTAAAGTTTCTAGAGTAGCTCCTCCACGTACACATAGACATAAACATAACCATTCGTACACATACATACTTATACGTATTCATATATATATCTTAGGAACTTATAACATTCATACACATACATACTTAGTAGACACACATGCTTATACTTATTCATATATAGGTTTTATGAACTTAAAACATGAAAACATAATTTTCTTACAACTTTAGCTTTAGGCAAACAACAAGATAGGCCTCTTAGAAACATGGTGAGTGTACTAACTCACGATTCTAAACTTGGTAGTTACTAGCGTGCACTTGAAAGCTAGGATTCGTAAATAATCACCTTCAGTTGCCCTTTTTACGCTCATTATAATCTTTCAAACGCAAAAGGGATGAATATGATACAAGCTAAGTTTACTAACTCATAAATCGATTTCGTGAGTAGTCTAAAAGATTTTCATAATCGAAGTAAATTTGCTAGCGTGTAAACTAACTTCGTAAAATACGTTTACGAATTCGAAAACGACTTCGTCTCTAACTTAAAGGCTTCGTATAAACGTAATACGTTTATTAACTCGTAAAACGACCTCCTTTTAGACTTAAAAGCTTCTTATAAGGGCAATGAGTTGGTTAATACTTAAAACGACTTTACTTTAAACTTAAAGGTTTCTTATAAATGCTTCGTATGAACGTAATAAGTTTACTAAATCGTAAAACGATTTCATTTTCAACTTAAAAGTTTCTTAATAATGTAATACGTTCGTTAGTTTGTAAAACGACTTCGTTCTAAACTTACAAGCTTCTTATAACTAAAATAAGACCTGTTAACACGTAAATCGGGTTCATAAGTAACTTAAAAACTTCTAACAAACATAAAAAGGTTTACTAAATCATAAAACGACTTAATTTCTAACTTAAATGCTTCGTATAAATATAATAGAGTTGCTAAATCGTAAAACGATCTCGTTTTCAACTCAAAAACTTCTTAATAACGTAAAACAATTGCTAACTCATAAAACGACTTCGCTTTTTAGCTAAAAGCTTCCTTTAAATGTAGTATGTATGCTAAATCGTAAGTCGCAACTCGTTTGAAACATAACGTGTTTAGTTAATGCTTAATTCAAACTAAGTTCGAAGCTTAAAGGCTTCTCATGAACGTTGTAAGTCTATTAACACATAAATCGACTTCCTTTGCAACTTTAAAGCTTCTTAAAATGTAATAAGCTTGTTAAGTCGTAAAACGTTGTCGTTTCTAACTTAAAAGCTTCATATAAACGTAATATGACTACTAACTCGCAAAATGACTTCGTTTTTAACTTAAGAACTTCTTATAGACGTAAAACGTTTGCTAGTTTGTAAAACGACTTCATTTTTGACTTAAAAGTTTCGTACAAACGTAATGCATTTATTAACTTGTAAAACGACTTCACTTTAAACTTAAAAGTTTCTTATAAACGTAACACATTTACTAAATCGTAAAACGACTTAGTTTCTAACTTGAATGCTTCGTATAAACACAATAAGTTTACTAAATCGTAAAATGACTTCGTTTTTCACTTAAGGGCTCTTTATAAACATAATAAGGTTTCTTAATCATAAAACAACTTTGATTCTAACTTGAAAGCTTCGTATAAGCGTAATAGGATTGCTAAATCATAAAAACAACTTCGTTTCTAACTTAAATACTATGATTAGCAATAAATGTAAGCTAGATTCATTTGAAAACTCCATTTTAAACTCAAGACGGGTGTGTGGATAAACTAAAGGCTTAAAATGTTCCCAAACGATCTTCAATGCTAACTGGTTTGATATGAAAATTGAAAGTAACTTTAGAAAGTTATATGCAGTTCTAAATCATGAAAGCCGCCATTTTAAAACATCTGGCGACCTTTCAAGAATACATTGGTTCTGCCCTAGCATAGCAATGCTTAATTCATTTGTTTGTCCACATATACAATCGAATTCATACAACAACAATCCAATCTACCAATTTAGTAAACTGATTCATATAACTATTATTCGAAATCCTTAAAATAGGAGGGACTAAAGGTTTACCCACCTCGAATCTGAGTTATAGCATGCGAAGGGGCTGGATTGAAGATAAATTCGAACACCCAAAGCTCAGAACCTCCTTTGTTCTTCGCGTGACACACGACCACCACCGAACCCAAAACCCTAACTTGTAATTTTTAAGAAATCAAACACAATTAGGAAGAATCTAGGTCAAGGATACAATTTATAGATGAAGGAGGAGTTCGAAATCACCTTGCATGCACGAATTAAACCCGGCGTTGGCTCGGCTCCGGTCGAAATCAGCCCAGTCGTGGCTGATTTTCGGCCAGTGACGCCGTGATGTGACGGCCGGCAAGTAGGGAGGGTCGACTGGGCTCAAGGCTGGCGGTTGGCTCCGGCGTGCGTGGCGGGAAGCGAAGGAGGAGATGAAGAGCGGGGGAAAGCAGAGCAGAGGAAAGCAGAGCAGGGGAACGGGAAGAAGAAGAAGAAGAAGAAAGAAGCGAGAGAGGGGGGTTGGGGTTTCACGCGTGAACCCCCCCTTCCCCCCCGTTTTTTTGTGTTGTTAAAAGGTAGTATATCACCTGATACTATTAGTCAAATTCCCGGGTCTCTTATCCTAAACCGAAATCGTTAATATAATCGTTTGTCAACTTACTCGCCCCTTGATTATATTAAGGTTTGATTTAGTTAATTACATAAATAATCCCAAGGTTCGACAATCTAGTCGTATTCGCTTTGGGTGGAGTTTCAAGAAATCGAAGGCTATTCAACTTATACAACTTCAGACAATTTATTTTTGGGGTTTGAGATTGGATAGGTTAATAACTTGGGCAATAAAGTAGTGGTAGGTTAGCAAGTACGAAAATAAAATTTTCTAACTCAACAAGCATAATATTCATTAAGCAAGTACGACAAAACTCCGGGTCTCACACCTTGTTAAGCTTTCTATAGTCAATACACACTCTCCAACCACTCTGAACTCTAGCAAGTATCAACTCACCTTCCTTGTTTTTCACTACTATTGTTCCCTTCTTTTTAGGAACTACATGGATAGGACTAACCCACTCAGAATTAGTAATGGGGTATATTATTCCCGCATCTAACCACTTAAGAATTTCTTTCTGGACTACCTCCATCATAGGTGAATTAAGTCTCCTCTGAGGATCCCTCTTAGGCTTAGCATCTTTCTCTGATGTGATCTTATGTGAGCATAAGATAGGGTTAAGTCCCTTGAGGTCTGCTAAAGTCCACCCTATTGCTTTGCTATGTTCTCTAAGCACCTTAACTAGTTTTTCCTCTTGGTCAAGGGTAAGTGCATTAGACATGATGATTGGCAAAGTCTCATTATCCCCCAAATAAGCATATTTCAAATTCTTAGGTAAAGGTTTCAATTCCAGTTTAGGGGGTAAAATGCTAGAGGGAAGTAATTTAGCATGATTTTCAGGCAATTCAAGCTAGTTAGGTTTATTCTACACTTGCAAGTGGAACAAAGACCCTATTACATCAACTAGGTTATCATTAACCTGGTATGACACTTTTTGAAATTCAGCATGATCAAGACTCTTAGTAAGTACAGTAAACAATTCATCTTCATAAGACAAGTCATAAATATCTTGAGACAACTCATCAATAACATCAAGTGCGTACACATAATTCACATCAGTAGGAAATCTCATGGCATCAAGAATATTAAATTTAATCACTTCACCATCAAATTCTAGGTTAACGCTCATTTATGCACATCAATTTTAGTCCTAGCTATTTTTAAAAATGGCCTACCTAGCAAGATGGGAATATCATGACATGCATCACCCATGTTCATCACATAAAAATCAGCAGGAAACACAAGCTCATTCACTTAGACTAAGACATCCTCTAAAACTCCATTTGGGTAAGTACTGCTCCTATCAGCTAACTGAATCACTATACCAATTTTCTTTAACTCTCCTAAGTTCAGTTTGTCATAAACAAACCTAGGCATAACATTAATAGAAGCACCCAAGTCAAGCATAGCCTTATCAAAGTAAAGATTTCCTATTTTACAAGGAATAGAAAACACACCTGGGTCTTTGCACTTAGGGGGAAGTTTCCTTTGAAAAACTGCAGGCACATTTCCTCCCACACTTACCTTTTCATTCCCTACTAACTTTCTTTTAGTAGTACACAATTCTTTCAAGAATTTAGCATAACGAGGCACCTGTTTAATGGCATCAAGGAGAGATATGTTGATCTCTACCTTCCTAAATGTCTCTAAGATCTCTTGGTTAGCCTCATTCACCTTAGAGGTAGGGCTTCGAAATCTACTAGAAAAGGGTGGAATTGGCTTAAAAGGTTCTCTTTTCTTCTCTCCTATTTCCTTAGTAGTTAGATTAGAATCTGTATCTAACTTTGGTTCAGCCCTTTTGACCTCTAACTCAAGTTCTAATTCTCATAGGTTCTTTTAGCTCTTTCCCACTCCTAAGTGATGGCACTAACATTCTCCTTAGGGTTAAGGTAAGGTTGAGATGGTAACCTATTTTGCATTTGAGCCTGCAAGTTGCTAACTATGGTATCAGTTGCAGTCTATCTCTCTTAAACCTGCTTAAGAGTTGTCTCCATATTCTGGAACCTATCATCCATCTTCTTGAGGACTTATTCTAGTAGAAAGTTGGTCCTATCTTGATTAGAAGGTTGATGAGATGTTTGGTCAAGACCAGGTGGATTGGTTTTGGGGCCATACCTAAGGCTGGGGTGGTCTCTCCATTCTTCATTATAGGTGTTAGAATATGGATCATACCTCCTTTGACCTTGGTTAGAATAGACAACATTAATATTTTCCTCTTGAAGTGTAGGACATGCATCAGTAGGATGCCCCTTTAGACAACAAATGCCACATATGACTGCTTTTTGTACTCCCCCAGTAACAATCTTATTTAATATAGCAGTAATGTTAGATAATTGACTCTCTACAGATGAACTGGAACCAATCTCATTAACCCTTTTAATTTATGACTCCCTGGCACCAAACTGCTGAGTATTTTGGGCCGTTAAATTGAATAAATCTCTAGCCTCTATTGGAGTCTTATTAACTAGAGCCCCCCACTAGCAGCATCGACCATATTATGATCCATAGGAAGCGACCCTTCATAAAAATATTGAATCAACAACTGTTCGGTTATTTGATGTTGGGGATAACTAGCACACAGTTTATTAAATCTTTCCCAATACTCACAAAAAGTTTCCCCATTCATTTATTTGATACCACATATATCCTTCCTAATAGATCCAATTTGGGATGTTGAAAAAAATTTCTCTAAAAATGATTTATGCAATGCAGTCCATGTAGAGAAAGATCCAGCAGGCATGTAATACAACCAATCTTTAGCATTACCAAGCAAAGAAAAAGGAAAGACTCTCAACCTAATTTGGTCTTCAGGAGTCCCCTCAGGCACCATAGCAGAGCACGTGATAAGGAATTCACTAATATGACAGTATGAGTCCTCACCAGCTAATTCATGAAACTTGGGTAGCAGATTGATGAATCTAGAGTTTAGTTTTAGATGTTTATCTAATACAGCATAAGTAATGGACAAAGGTTGGGTTTCTAGATTAGGGGCAGCAAGTTTCCGCAGAGTCGGCAGTATATAATTTGATATTTGTGTTGTAAGGGCAATATTATTGGTTGAGTGTGTACTGTTTTTCCTCTGTGTATACTTTTGTATGCTTTGAAAAATTCATAAGATTTTCTATTTTTTTTTATTTTTCTTTTTCAATATTTTGTAGGTATATCTTCTGCAAACCCTCATGAGACCACACTTGTCCACTAGGGGGAACCTATGGGTGTAAAGGTCTTGTTGCACATGCTAGGTGCAATACTTGATTCCTAGAAAGTGAGTTAGGTGCCTCGGGAAGATCTTTCTTTTCGTGTGGGAGCGTTTGTTTTGGTCATCAAATTGACCAATTAAACACCTTCAATACTTAGATTTTCTTCAGAATTGGGCCTTTTTTTAGGATTTTTCTTAGAATAGTTGCTAGTTTCGTTAATAACCGTTAAACTTACTGAGTATCCAAAATTGTTAAGAGCTCATGTATACTAGCAAGTGATCGAAATGACCATCCTTTATTTGAATGTTTTTGTTGTGGATGGTTAGTCTAACCATCTCATTTTACTCTCAGCAAGGTAAGGGCTACTTAGATTAGCACCCAATCAATTAGTTTGGCATATCTAATTACGATGTTGAAATTGCTATATTAGTAATTGATTATCTATAATCCTTAGTAAGACATCCACCAAATGTCATCAAAAGCATGCGATCCAACAAGCATTCTTTTATTGCCCACAAATACCATATGAACTCAAACTTCATTTTAGTTTCAACGCATAAAATAGTGTTTAACTCACACCATAACAATTATCCACTGCTAGAATGAACTAAGTCCCCAGATAGCCATTAGCTGTTAGACAATGTTTGATACTCGATCGAGGAGCTATCAGGTATAGAGCAACATCCAAGTCATCTTGTAAGCCTCGAATGTGGTGTACCAATACAATGGAATGGACGTAGATGAGCGACTCATTTTCTTTATTTAGAATCCCCATTGCTTGCAAAGTTACACCTTAAGGGCCAACAATGTGAGAGGCTAAATGTTTGGTATGGTGGTGGGCTATCCCATCATCCAAATGGCCCCTACTATATTGCTCAAATCACTATCTCTCAGGTACATTTGCCTACCCAATACTTTCTCTCTCTCTTTAGGAATCTGTCTCTACTAACTGGAGCATTAGAGGGGCAATCCGCAAGGTACACATTTGTTTTGCTCGGAGAAGGAAGTTGAATGATTTGGTTAGGATTTACTAGCCAGTTAATTCTCCACTAGGGGTCTCATTACTCTTAATCATTATTAAATCACCCATAGTTGGTTTCTCCTGAAACAACACATACAAAGTTTACTCAACAAGGGATCTAAAATTTTATTGTCCTCTAAGAGATCTCTATTAATAAAATAGATTGTACATAGGCACAATGTATTTTTCAATAATTTATTAAAACGTAGGGTAATCATGAAGGATGTAAAAATGACATTGTTGTCCAATTTCTTTCTTGAGCGATGAGAATAAGGTTGATTAAGTAGTTAATTAAGTAATCTATCGAGGAATTTTATAGGAAATATCTAGAAATAACTTGAATATACACGTAAAAGTTCATAAAATATGTTAAAATAATGCTCTTAAAACATGGTTATCGGGAGCATAAGCTCTGAGAAGCACACGATATATTGCATATAATGAAAATTAACTTCAAAAGAAATTAATTTTTTTTTCTAAAAATTATTTACCAAACCGCATTTGGGGAAAGTTCACCAATTACTAAAAATAAGCTACCTTAGCACTTCACTAAATTATTTGATTAGATAAAAAGACCTTTATTCATTTTAGCAATCATAATGAGCATCCACAAGGAAAGACACTAATCCAGTGTCTAGCTATCCTTTTTTTTTTTAAAGGGTAACAATTAATTTATTAATGGAAAGCATAAGGCATCTACAATGGACATGATCCTTAGACAAATGCAGAACTAAAGAAACAAAAAAAACCTTTTGGTAAAGAAAACTAATTAAGACACTTATTAACGCCCCTCTTCTATTCCAATCAATGCTTCTTGATGCAGCTTCTAACAAAGAGATTCACAATTCTTATATAGCTTTCCCTTCGAAAATATTTATCTGCTCTCTTACTCCATATTTTAACAATTGACACCTAGTGTAGATCTTTCTTGCTATTAAGTGATAATCCAATCTTAAAAGAATAACATGTGATGTGAAACTAACATGAAAGAACCACTCCAAGAGCCAGAGATAATACCACCCACCAAAAAGGATGTAGAGACATTCTCATGAATGTTATTAGGAGAATGCATGCTATAAAAACCATAAACAAAGGATAAATTAGGGCATACTACTGGTAAAAAGCAAATGGCATCCCTTCAGAAACAAGAAGAAGAGGAGACAAAAAGAAAGCTTGGGGTTTTTTTTGTTTTTTTTTTTTTTGAGAGGATAGAAAGAGAGCCTACGTATACATTCAATGGGCGTAATTCACTTAGCATGGAAGAGAAGCTTGTTAGATCAAGCAATTAAAGATGATGTAGAAGAAAATCTACAAATACTCATTCTAGGAAGTATGGGCCAGGCTTTGTTCTTGGCATCATACGAAAATAAGCCCATGATCTTATCAAATAAGAGCAATGGGAGATTTATGGCTGTAATTTTCTGTCTAATAAGCTTTGTTTTTTACATTGAATATGCTAGTGAGGTTTGGAACATTTTTAGAAGAAATTTAATCTCAGCAACAGCTTAAAAAAAATACAAATTCAATAAGAATGCGTGTTTATGATGCAAAATATTGAACCAATAAATGAATATTGCATAGTATGAGAGGAACCTAAGAGGAGCAAGATGTAGTGAGTGATATTCCTCAGTTACATATGAGGAAACTGATGTTCCTAAATGATTTAGCTAAGCAACAATAAGAACAAAAACTATTTCACCTTATGCATAGATTGGATGGCAAATATAAGTCAAATTCTGGTAGTAAGTCCATTACACTCAATAGAGTGACTTTTTGCTATGCTAGAACAATCAACTCAAATGCAGGTCTTTGCTGATGGAAAGGTGTATGCTTTCTAAGTAAAGGGGCTATGGATGTATACCGCACTATGTGTAGAAAGAAAGGACACACTAAAATATTAGCACTTGATAGAAAAATGTTATTGTCATCCTAAATCAAAGAAATTCTAAAAGTGGATGAAAAAATGGACAATGATAGAGACTCTACAAAATAAGAGATAATAAGACAAGAGTTGCAAATCAAGTTGAGTTCATTGTAAGTAAGAACAAATGCTATGGGACAAGATATACTTCAACTCAATAGCAAATAGAATCATTGCTGAAATTGTTGCCTTCTATTAGCTTTAACAAATCTTCTACAAGATAAACTTATAAAATACATGAGGAGTTTGACTATTACTTTGCAATAATGGTACATTGGTCATATGCTAATACTACACCTCTTAACTGAATCACATAACCTTACTTGTAGCTAAGACGGCTAATGCAAACATAGGCTATCTCATCTAAAACTTCCAAACAAAAATATAACTTTTATTCATAGTTGGGACATAGATTTGTTAGATGATCTTGTTTTGGTTAATGTTGTGGTTCTTACATTCAAATTTAACTTGTTATCTATCTATAAGCTAACTAGAGACAATAACTATCTAGGTATATTTTATTTTAAGCTGTGCCTAATTAAGGATTGTGCAACAAGGACTCCATCGATGTTAGTAAGCAAAAAGAAGGTATGTACACTCTTTTGGATCTACCAATTTTTGAGTCATGTAGTAAGGTCACTGGATGTCAAAATAAAATTAGTGATGCTAATGTTTATAGTTCTGCATCTATAGTTTTAAAGAACATCATAGTTACTTTTGTTAGTAATTAGAATAATAGCTTATGTGTCTGAAATTAAAGATCAGGGCATGCTCCCATGCCTGTGCTAAAGCATATTGTTTCAAATTAAGGAAAATTTGATATTTGTTTGACAAGTCCAATGGTTAAGTCTACTAAGTTGACATGCACCCTAAGCAAAAAAAAGATTGCTCATAGCTTTTTCATATGATGAATATGATATATGGGGGACATATAGGGTAGTCACTTAAGGGAAATACATATATTTTTTTTCTTAGTATAGAAGATGATTGCATAAGACAACTTGGACCTTCTTGCTTAAATGTAAATCAAATTGGTTTCATGTCTTGGAATCATCATTCTACAAATATGCACATACTTAATTGGATGGTTGTGTGAAAGTCCTCAAGCCTAATAATATCGTAGAGATTGACTTTGGGTGCTATAATCATTTCTTTTAAGGGAATGGTATAGTGCATCAAACCTCTTTGTAAATAGACCACAATATAAATGGAAAGTTGGAAGAAGCACATGCATATCTTAGAAAATGCAACAACTATCAGGTTTCAAGCAGGCTTGCTATTGCTTTTTTTGGGATGATTGTGTGTTGACTACTCTTTGTACTATTAATAAGATTCCACTATTAGTCAATGGTAAACTAACACCTTATCAAGTATTATATCATAATGAGCCAGAATATAAGTGCATAAAAATATTTGGTAGCGTAGATCTTATAAGCAATACATAAAGAGACTGAGATAAGTTTCAAATGAAGAGGAGCACTATGTTTTTTTTTTTCCTCAGTTTATTCTAGCACTCAGAAGGGGTACAAATTCCTTCACACGTTCATTAAGCAAATGTTCCTTTCCAAAAATGTCAGATTCTATGAACATATATTCACTTTTCTACAGTCGAATCATGAGCTCTTTCTGCCACAAATTTCAACCCCTGTACCCAATCAAAGGAATTGGTCAGATGGCTATATTGAGACCTTCGTTATCCTATCACATGACCCTTTTCTATCTTTCCTTCATTAATCCTACTTCCCAATGCCTTCACATACTATTGCCCTAGTTAAATGTTTCTCTACATTCTGCACATGTACAAGAACCTTTTGTAGTCAATACATATCTAAGAAATCAAACTATCACCATCACATTATGCTGCAAGGAAGTCTATAAGGACTTCTAAGGAACCTTAAAAAGAGAATGAATTTTGTTAACCAAAGCTTCTCAGACGTAGGGGAGTATCTCCTATAGTACTATTATCCTATGATTTCTTATGTTAGTCTTGGCAATCCAAATTATTTCATTAACCCTTACTTATTACATCGGACACCACACACAATCCAAGAGATGTGTTGAAGTTGTTTCTCATCCTGAAGTTTTCTAAATAATGAGTTTGGAGCTTATGGCTTTTGAACACAATACTATATGAGAAATTACTACTTCTCTAGCAAGCAAGAAGGCTACATGGTGCAAATGATTGTTAAAGACTAAATCCATCTCTGATGGGACAATTGAGAGATATAACAAGGTTAGTGATTTTGGCTCAAACTGAACATGCTGTTGGTTATCAAAAAACATGAGCTCTTGCTGCCAAAATGACCATAGTACGGACACTTCTATCTATTACTACTATAAGATCAAATAGATTTCTCTAATGCTTTTCTTTTGTGGAGAGCTAGAAAAGGAAGCGTAAATAATGCTTCTAAAAGCTATATATATTATGGAACTGAGATAATTTCTAGCCCATTAGATAGTATTGCCTAATAAGGAAGAGTGGTAATGTACGACCTCAAATAGGCACCCAAGTAGTGGTGCTAAACCATCAAGTGCTCTTTTGGCATTTAGCTTTATGTAACCTAAAGCAGATTATCCCTTGTTTACTAATGAAAAATGGACATCCTTTACCTTTATCCTTGTTTATGTGAATGACATGATCACTATGGGTAAATCACAATTATCCCACAAATAGGCTCATAATATCTAAGAACTGAATTTTGTATGATGGATTTAGGTAAGCTAAAACGCTTTCTTGCTCTGGAGGTGATAAGAACAATTAATGGCATGTTTGTATGTGACAAAGCAAATATGTGTAAGATTTTTTAAAGGAAACTAGTATGACATAATATAGATCGTTGAAGCTCTCATGAACCCCAAATGTGATTATTAGCTTGTACGAAGAAACCTCTACCAAATGCAGATGAATATAAGAGGATGATCGATGAGCTCATCTATTACTAGACCAGACATCAGCTTTAGTGTGAAAGTGATAAGTCAAGTCATGAACTTGCCAACAACAAGGATATGAAAGCTACAACATACATTTTTGAATTTCTAAAATTGTCACCAAGGTGAGGTATTTTCTAAGATAAAGATTCAGAGGCTCACTTATATTCCTACTTTGACTCTGAGTTGGGAGGTTGCGCTATATAGAGAAACTCCATAATCTGTTTATGCCATATAATTAGGCAAATCATTGACCTCATAGAAATCCAGAAACAAAAGATTGTTACAAGATCATGTACAGAACATAATGAAAAGTGATGATCATAATGTGTTACGAACTCTCTTGGATGATTTCTTTGCTAACGTTCTTGACTTCATCTCCAAAGACGTTGCAACCAGTGAGGTTGTTTTGCAATATTGTACATTGTTACTAAATCCAATGTTTCACAAGAGAACAAGTATCTTGAAGTAAATTGTCACTATATTTGCAATGAGGTCCAAAGTTTGACAGGTGAACCCTTCAAGCTACAGATTTACTTACCAAGATTATAGTTTTGTTTGGTAAAGCTATAGCTACATTGTGACTACATTGCAGTTGCACTGTAATTATCTGTAATTGTGTTGTGGTTGTGTGCAAAAACTAGTTAAATGTTTAGCAATTAATTATATGTTTCGTTTACTTTATTATGCGAATTGAATAACTTGTTTTATTTTATTCATTATTTCTCTACGTAAATGTATAAAATTATGACCATCATTTTATTTTATAAATTTTTTTTAAATTTTTTACTGTAGGTCGGTAAGATATTACATCCTTAAGAATTTATTTACTTATCTTTGTACTTATCTGAATAATATAAGACTAATTACTCCTCCCCCCCCCCTTTTGACTCCAAAAAAAAAAGGAAAAAGATGAATAAAGTAAATTTTTTATTTAAAAAAAAAGACTGAATATCTTTTTTATTAAAAAAATAGATCAATACAAAAGTGAAATGTAAAAATTAATTTTAAAATTCTTATTGACTAAAATTATTAATGATAGAATCTCAACCTTCCCTCTAACTTGATGGGAAAGGTTGCATTTGTCAACTTGCTCCAATTATGGAAGTTAACTTTTATGGAAATTAACTTTTTTTTTAACATTTCTTTACCAAACACCGCAGTTGGATAAAGTTCACAAAAGTCTTCATACTTAGGGCCTGTTCTTTTCGTTAGTAAATCTTAATTTACTAACTTTAACAACTTAAACCCACTTCAACCCACTTCAATAAAAAAATTTTAATTTCAACCCATTTCAATCAATTTCAATCCACTTCAACCAACTCTAATTCACTTCAACAAAAAAATACCAACTTCAACGCATCATATAAAAAAATATATACCAATTCTCCAACTTCAACCCACTTAAAAAAAAAAAAAACTATTTTCAACCTACTTCAACCAATCTCAACCAGCTTCATCCATTTTCCAACTCATATTTCCCAACAAAAAGAACAGCCCCTTAAAATGGCAAAATCCCCCCAAAATTCATAATTGTTTTAATGAACAGTATTGTGGAGGGGGTCTTTCAATTGAGTGTAGCAAGTTTCTTTCCAGCCCCACCATCCTTATTCTCCTCTCCCCTCTCTCTAACATGGAGGATGAGAGTTGATCCGAAAGATATGGGAATTCTAAGTGGGCCCTGTGTATGCATCTATGGACAAGGCTAGGGCAATTATTCCCAGCCATTTCGGGTCCAAAGGCCCCTAATCAGAGGCCCAAAGAGGGAAACCATCCAACGGCCCATTAGGGAAGTGTCCTACGTGAAATTACTATTTTGCCACTAGCTACAAAGACCATAAATATCCCCTATCGAGCTCGGAAAAGGGGATCACTTTTTGGCACATTCTTCTGTACATCATAAATTCTCTTTCTCTGCTTCGTCATTTGGGACCCCCTGCTGACTTGATCATCAGAGAGGCGTTCCTTCGATCTCCACCCGGGGTTGCCCTTTTTGTAAGTTCAACACTTGAGGAAAGGATCATCAAGCGTCCCGCTCATGCCATAACATAAATTCGCTCTCGTCCCATGTTATCCTCAAAGAAATCAGAATGTCCTAAAATAGTTTTGGTGCCGTCTATGGGGAGTGAGTGGTGAACAATGGTAGTAAGTGATGCTACGCGGGCACGTTCTTGGAGAGACAAGGCCCCATGACAGAAGTCCTAGTATCTCCAGAAGTGCAAGACACCTCGAAAAGTTCCCAGGCAAACCCCCTCTCAGTTGGGCAATGCCCTCCCGAGTAGGAAGCCTACGTCACAGTGGATGCACTGAAGAACCTCATGTCCACCATGACCGACACTATACTCCAACAAGTAACCTAGCACGTGAAGAAGACGATGGAGGTTGTAAACTCCACGAGACCTTACCTACCTTTGATTATGTACTAGCATAGGATGCGAGCCATCCTATAGACACGCCTCCACTAGGTCGCATCGTCGAAGCAATGAAATGAGACAGATTGCTTATCCTGAGAGGGACGGACGATCTCGGGAAGGAAATTGTGATCGGTCTATGGGGGTTGTTGGCCCGTATGCCCATAAAGTGACCCCAGAAAGACCTGTAAAATCTGCCACTACCACTATGTCATACACAACGTATTGCCAGCGTGCTGCCTGATTCGTGGAGCAGGAGCAGACCTTGAAGCCCCAAGGAGAAGTCTCGAAAAGGCAACGCACCCAGGAACGCCGCCAAGCCAGGGAGCGTACTCGTAGCCCTCTCTCAGGAGGCGGACATGGCCAGGACTCCCTCTAACATGGTACATCCTTGCGTAGCCTTGCAAGGGCTGGCCTTCCTCGAAGAAGCCTATCAATAGTCGAGGTGGGAAGGCATATCGAAACTCCCATCAAAGTACCTGAAACAGCTACCTGTATAGGGACCGTGCCCTTCTCCACCCCCTTTAGCGCAGAGATAATCAACAGCCCCTGTTACAAGAAGGTTAAGATGCCCACCATGGACCTATATGACAGCACCATGGACCCAGAAGAGCACCATCGGGTGTACAAGACTCAGATGTATGTACAAGATGTCGACATCGTTGTGTACTGTCGATATTGTCCAGGCACCTTGAAGAGGGTAGCGCAATCTTGGTTCAACGACTTATTTGTAGAGAGTGTTTCCTACTTTTAAAACTCGGCCGATAGATTTGTCAGCCAATTCATTGCTAGTTGCCAGGAAAGGCGGACTAGCAACCATTTATTCAAAATCAAGCACAGAATGCAAAAATCCCTAGTAGAGTTTGACAAGCGCTTCCATCAGGAGGCGATCTTGATTTTCCTGATTTGGAAGATGAGGTGGCATACACCTCTTTCCTGAACGGCTTAAAAAATCGCATATTCAAATTCTCTTTAGCCGAGCAGATGGAAACTACTCTACGTGAGGCTTTAAGGAAGTCTGTGGATTTCATTCGAGCGACAGAAATCTATGGGGAGAGCACCAATACCTCTAAGAAGGCCAAAGTCCTGGCGGATAAGAATGTAGGACAAGGAGATAGGAGGTCGCGACTCGACGTAAGGGATTCTCACTTCATGACAAATCCAAGAAGTATACTAATGGAGGTAAAGGGACACCCGATGCTGAGAAGGCCCTAACACATGACCTCGGCACTGAAACCACACAATGCGCGGAAATATTGTGAGTTCCATGAACAACACGGTCATACCACTACCGAATGCAGAGAGTTAAAGAAGGCCCTCCATGAACTTACTGGTAAGGTGTAGATAGACCGTTTCTTAAAGAAAGGGCCTCGGTTCCTTAACAAGGAATGCGAGCCTGCACATGCTGAGCCAAGAGAAGAGGAGTGCTCCACGAAAATAGTAGCCACCATCGCCAATGGATATGTGGAAAGCATTCCCTGGTCTGCATAGAAGGCTCAGCTGCGAAGGGCACCGCAAGTTCTTACGGCCGAATAGGGGAGCCGTGTTATGGTTCCCACAATGGTATTCGATGGACAAGAGGGCTCGTGCTTTACCTCGCTTCACAATGACCCAGTGGTGGTTGAGTTAATAGTGGCTAGCACTATCGTCCACCAAATCTTGATTGATATAGGGAGCTCCCTAGATATCATCACATGGGATTGTTTGAAGAAGCGCAAACACCCTGGAAGGGAGATCATTCCCTTGGAACACCCCACTCTAGGCTTTAGGGGGCAAGAAGTGAACCCAACGGGAATGATTCGCCTCCCACTATGCTTCGGGGACAAGGTCAAGGCAAGGAACCTAGAGGTAGATTTCTTGGTAGTCGATGTCCCCACGGCCTACAACGTCATTCTGGGGCAGCTAACTTTGCAAAAGGTGAAGGCTATCATCACCTCATACTTGCTTCAGTTTCAATTCGAGGCAGATGATGGGTGACTGAAAACTACAAGGAGACTAACAGCTAACTCGGGAATGCTACCTTGTCAGCACCCGGTCGTTGGTGGAGCGGCCGGTCGAAAATGAACCGGCAGGGCCTCCACCCTCGGACAAAAGGCAGTAGACTACGCCCCCGCCTCTCGCTGAAGCCCTTATGATATGTGACTTATATTCGGCCGATCCTGGCCGACCTCGCCCCAAGGCCATTGACGGTGTAGAGGTGTAACACCCCCAACCTCTAGGGTCAGGAGCGTTACGTTTTCTTGCGTCTTACTTAATTCCTGGAACGAAATGGGCAGAGTTTCCCCTAAAAACTGACCGTTTTCAGGCTAAAAGCCTTACAAAAAGTCCCTGTAATCAACGGAAGCGTAAAACATTAAAAGAAACTCAACGGCCACACGTCGGAGTTCATAACTCAACGAGCCACTCGCTCGAAGTACACCAACCAGATTAATTCATGAATAAAGAAGAAATGGAAGATACAACTCAACGGTTCACACAACCGGAGTATTGGGGTTTACATCCCAAAATATAACTAACTTTAATCAAAAGACATCTAACTAACCAGATGGTTGGCTCATAAGGTCGTATAGAGCGATTCATAAACAATATGCATTACATGAACTTAGAATACCTGTTTACAAACATTTCAAACTGAGAATACATAACGTGACTTCATTAAATATGTAAGATCCCCTCAAATGAGTACAAACGACACCTTGCAAGCATGAACAGATTCCATCTTGACATAGCTAATTCATCTTTTTCCTGTTATAAAGAAAACCTGGGGAAAAGGGGAAAGAGGAGTGGGATGAGTAACCACACGCTCAATGAGTGTCCCCCAACCCCCTTGAAACCAAAACCGTTGCAGGCAACAATATCTTTAATATTCACATATCACGTATTCATACTTTACTATCACATTAGGCGTCCATAAAACTCTTATGGAAGGATCGCTGAACAAAAACTTCATCTTAACCACTCAAACATATTTCTAGGTCCCTCCATGACTAAGTTCCTTTAATAACAAGCAGTTAAGCACATAAGCAAGCATCGAGGGTTAAGCATAGGGATCTTTCTTTTTATAACATAACTTCTTAGCATTCCATTTAAACTACACATGAACCATCATTCATATGATGTGCCCATAAGGTTATCTCTTTCATAATCACACTTTTCTTGGCATTTCATTCATATAATATACATAAGGCACACATAAACATGTATCAAGCATTTATATATTATTAATCATCATATTAAGCTACATGACACCTTCGTAGGCTATTCACATATCAACGTTCATTCTTTTGGGAGAGATGCCTTCGTTCATGGAGCTTTTAACATGCTATAACTTTCTTTCTCAATTCATGCACTTTGAGTCAGACAGGTTTGATATCGACAAGGATGAGGCCACATGATAGTAGAGTCCACATTCAACCATGCTTAAGAATCATTTCGTCACCCATTGAAAACTTTCTTTCTTTCATTAAAAGCTTTCTTTCATTGAAAACATTTTTCTCGACCTCTTGAGGCTCTTAATCTTTTAAAAGAGGTTTCATTTCGTATTGGTCGTACAACGACCCTTATAAGCTTTTCATACTTCATTCCATATGGCCTCTTAGAGCCCATAAAAAGAATTTCCTTTCCTTTTTAATCGTTTAAATGGCAAAGGTCAATTGCTTTTCTTAACTTAGTATGAAAATACTTCTGGCATAAGATCATTCAGGTGCTGATTGGGTGAGATCTATTCTCAACCCCATAGTGAGACCTATCGCTCACACTTAAGCTCTTACTCCCGGGATGGCTACATCTAACATATCGGACCATTACATCAACCCTCGTCAGGGCCTCTAGGGTTTCCGGACCTTCCCCTAGGTTAACATCATTCTTTTCATATTGTCCGAAGCACATTATCTTAGCCACTTTAAAGCGTATGGACCATAACGGCTAATAATTTTGTTGTGCCTTTTGGTAAAATCGTTTAATATGCAACTCACACCATTTCTAAAACGTTTTAGGGATTCCTCCCAAACATTGTTTGAGTAGTTAAAGTAGGTCATTGCTCGCTACTAGACATGGCTATTATTCATTTAAAACACGTGAAAAGCCCTTTGCCAAAACATCACCTTTAGACACACATGTTACATCTTAAATATACAAGGGAAAGGGGATACACATATCACATTTAAACACTTTGTAATCATTTCAACACAAGGAGCCACACATGGCCTCGTAATTCACACGATTGCGGTCAATTCACAACCCGAACTCCCTCCTCACAAGCACCGTACCACAAGGACCTCGAACCACTCATAGTTCTTCCTCAAACCATCCACCTACCATCTCGGTTTTATATTTTACTAATCCTATCATATTCTCAAGCTAGCTTAAAAGGAGATAGGTTTAGGTACTCACCTGGTAAGCATCACCACTCTGCGGTGGGTTATAGCAAGCATACGAATGCATACGCATCATTATAATCACATATAAACCATAACATCTCATTTAACAATTAGCAGGCCATTACGGGGTAGCTAAACATACAAGCATACGAACACATACGTACCATCATATTCATGTATAAACCATAGCACTTTATCTAGCAAGTCAAACACGATTGGGTTTTAAACATTTATTATTTATTTCGGAGTTAGTGAGCCGTTATGGGGTAGCTAAGCATACATAATTCATTTCAAATTAACATTTCAAGCATAATTTACATATATTGATTCGAATCGAAGCTAAGCATACATAATTCATTTCGAATTAACATTTCAGGCATAATCTACGTCAATTAATTCGAATTGAAGCTAAACATATATAAACCACTTCGAATTAACATTTCAGGTATAATTTACGTCAATTGATTCGAATGGAAGCTGAACATATGTAAATCACTTTGAATTAACATTTCAAGCATAATTCACCTAAATTGATTCGAATCGACGCTAAACATATATAAACCGTTTCGAATTAACATTTCATGCATAATTCACCTAAATCGATTCGAATCGAAGCTAAACATATATAAATCGCTTCGAAATTAAATCTCATGCATGAACTAACAAAATTGATCCGCTTCGAAGCTAAGCATGTATGTTTCATCTCAGGATCCAATCTCAGGCAGCACATTCTAACAAATTTGGCTACGCTAGTCTAACATGCAACATCGATTCCGCTAAAATGTTTGTGAAATTAATACTAATTTAGGAGGCGAGGAACACCCACCTCGATCCTAGCTTAGGGCACACAGATTAGCTGGATTTGGAGCAATTTCGAACACCAATGGCTCAAAGTCTCCTCTGTCCTTTGCGCAATTCACGACCTAGCCTCAACCCACAAACCTAACTCACGATTTCTGAGAATTTTAGGCACAATTTAGAAGAATTTAGGGTGAGGATTGAATTTATAGAAGGAGAAGAGGTTCGAATTCACCACGCATGCCCGAAAACGGACGGATGTTCAGCCGAGCTCGTGTCGATTCGCCCTTGTCTGCGGCCGGTTCTAGCCCAGTCACGCGTGAGGTGGTTCGCCGGCCTTAGCTGCGACGGTCGCGGCTCCTCGAGCCCTCTCCGCTCTTTCTCACTCTCGCTCCAACTCTCTCTCTCTCTCTCTCTCTCTCTCTCTCTCTCTCTCTCTCTCTCTCTCTCTCTCTGTCTCTGTCGCGGTGTCACGAGGGTTGGCCGGCGCCTGACTTGCCGGTGCGCCGCCGTCGACCTCGGCCCCGGCTCGCCGTCCGGTGGCCCTCCCCTCTCTCTGGTGTGATGTTGTGGTCGGGGTGGGGGTGCCGTGAAGAGCTTGAAGAACCCCCCCTCGCGTTTTTCTGCTGAGAAGAAGGGGCTTCGGCCCCTTTTTGTCCCTTTTCCCCCCTTTTTTGACTCAAGCTGATTAGTAATTGGCATCGCTAGTCTAGTTCGTATCCCAAAC
Organism: Carnegiea gigantea; assembly: GCA_029747015.1. Lineage (NCBI taxonomy): Eukaryota > Viridiplantae > Streptophyta > Magnoliopsida > Caryophyllales > Cactaceae > Carnegiea > Carnegiea gigantea. The sequence continues at coordinate 170,307 of JAKOGI010000513.1, read as the reverse complement.
TCTAAACCCGAATCACTAATACGACCTTCTATCGATTATTCGTTCCAAATATGTCGAGGTTCAATTTCCATAAACCTCGAAACTAATTCTAAGGTTGAAATCCTAATCGTAGTCAGGAAACGACTAAATAAATCGAATAACGACTAAATTAAACTATCGATATAATTTAAGGGCAAAAACAGCACGAATTAACTTTAAAATCAATAGTAACAATAATAATCCGTTTTTAATAAAACTATAGCTCCCGAAAGCACATCAATAATCATTTAACTCATATAGTTACTAAAAATACGATTTTATAACGAAAAAAAAGGTAATACGGTTAGCTTAGCGGAAAACATAGAATGCGGGTCTTACAAAAGGAGATCCCCCTAGAGGACGGGCGTCCTCATCACACGGTCTAGTTGGGCCAGGAGACGGAGGCCGCTACCAGACGTTCCTTAACTAACCTTCCGCAGGAGTATCAGGATGCTTTAACCTTCGGGCCCGAGGAAATGCCTGGCATCGACCCCATGGTAATGGAACATCGGTTGAACGTAGATCCGGCTCACAAACTAGTGGTTCAGAAGAAACGACACATGGGCCCTGAGCTGGCTGTAGCGGCAACCGCAGAGGTATAGAAGCTGCTGGAGGCAAGTTTCATCAGGGAGTGCCAATGTCCTGAATGAATTTCAAACGTGGTACTCATAAAAAAGCCTAACGGAGCCTAGAGGATGTGCATCAATTTTACGGACCTGAATAAGGCATGCCCGAAAGATAGTTACCCTTTATCAAAAATAGACAAACTGGTGGACGGCACAGCAGATCACGCCTATTGAGCTTCATGAACGCATTCTCAGGATACCATCAGATACCCCTATGCCTAGAGGATCAAGAGAAGACCACTTTTGTGATCGATCGGGGGTTACACTGCCACAAGGTAATGCCCTTTGGGCTTAAGAACGCGAGGGCTACCTACCAGCGCCTGGTAAGCATAGTCTTCAAACCCCTCATCGGGCATACCATGGAAGTGTATGTGGACGATATGATCATCAAAAGCATACGCGACATAGAGCACAACCAAGATTTGTGAAAGACATTTGAGATCCTTCAAACATATAATATGAAGCTAAATCCAAAAGAGTGCGTATTTGGAGTCCAGTCAGAGAAGTTCCTAGGCTTCATGATCATTAGTCGGGGATAGAGGCTAACCCAAACAAGGTCAAGGCAGTGTTAGACATGAAACCCCCACGGAACATCAAGGAGGTCCAGTGATTAACCAGGTGTATCATGGCTTTACGCCGCTTCATATCAAGATCCGCCGATAAATGTCAGCCTTTCATCCACATGCTTCGGAGGCGGGCTAACTTTGTGTGCGATAAAGAAGCGGATGATGCCTTCCAGGCATTGAAGGCATACCTGGTTCACCTACCAGAATAGCCAGCCCCATCCCCAAAGAGACACTCCTACTTTATCTGGCCACCTTGGAACAGATCGTGAGCGCGGTCCTAGTGGTAGAGTGGGTAAAAGAACATATCACGATATACTATATAAGCCCTGCCCTAGCTGGGGATGAAGTAAACTATCGTCTAATTAAGAAGTTTGTTTACACATTGGTGATGGCTAGCTGGATGCTACGGCCTTACTTCGAAGCACATAAGGTGGCCATCCTCACTGACCAGCCTTTGAAGAATGTTTTACACAGGTTGGACGCCTCTGGAAGGCTCTTAAAATGGGAAGTAGAGCTATTTCAGTATGACCTTGTTTTCAAGGCACGACGAGCAATCAAGGCCCAAGCCTTAGCAGATTTCTTAGCCGAAAATGCCGGTGCTACTCTCGAGATGGAAACACCTTCTCCCTCGTAGAACCTTTATGTGTACGGCTCCTTCACTAAAGACGACAATGGTGCCGGCCTAATAATCGAAACCCCCCCAAGGAGAGAGGCAGGAGCACGTCTTGAAATTCATGTTCAAGGCATCTAACAATGAGGTTGAGTATGAGGACCTGATAGCGGGAATAGAGGTGTGTTATATGGTGGGAGCGAACTCGGTCAGGGCGTTCTCACATTCCTAACTCATCGTCAGTCAGCTCAATGGGGAATATGAAGTAAAGGATGACACCATTACAGCTTACGTCAGCCGGGTGCAAGAAGCCACTCGGCTATTAAAGCATTTCTCGATAACACAAATACCGCAATCAGAAAATTGACTAGCAGATGCTCTATTGAAGCTAGCTAGCTCCTCAGAAGATGGGAGGCCAAAACGAATCCAGTGGGAGACCTAGATGGAATAAAGCATTGAACCCCGTGGAATTCTTTTGCTAGATAGGAGTTCCACCTGGATGGACCCCATTCGCGCGTACTTGACCGACAACACGCTGCCCCTACATTCCAAAGAGGTAGATCGAGTGAAAAGACGGGCAAACTGGTTCATACTATATGACGGAATCTTATATAAATGGTCCTATACCCGACCATTACTGTGCTGCGTGACTCCGAAAATAGGGAATATGGTCTGCGAGGAATTGCATGAAGGAATATGCAGTTCTCATATTGGCGGGCGTGCCCTGGCAATCACCGCAATACGGATCGGCTACTATTAGCCTTCTTTACATGCGAACACTATGAATTTGATTTACAGTTGCGACAAATGTTCAAACTTCACCCCCATTCAGAGGAGACCCACCACCCCCTGACACGAATCATCAGTCCCTTACCATTCGCAACCTGGGGCATGGACATACTGGGGCCATTCCCTAAAGCCATAGGTCAATGAAAGTACCTCTTTGTTGTAGTGGATTACTTCACAAAATGGGTAAAGGCCGAGGCCATCGCTTCAATCACCGTGACCGAAGTCTTGAAGTTTATTTGAACGAATATCATCACTTGCTTTGGAGTCCCTTAACCAATGATCTTCTGACAGTGGGCGACAGTTCGGCACGGCAAAGTCACCGATGACCTCAACACCTTGGGTGTCAAGCTTGGTTCACAGCAGTGGTACATCCCCAAACAAATGGCCAAGCTGAGGCTACGAACAAAGTCATTCTCCATGGCTTGTAGAAGAAACTAGATGATGCTAAGGGTAAATGGGCTGATGAGCTGCATGGCATCTTGTGGTCAATCCATACTATAGAAAAAGAGGCCACGGGGGAGACGCCTTTTATGCTAGCATATGGGTATGAAGTTGTGCTGCCTGTCGAAGTAGCACTCCACGCCCATCGTCTTACCACCTTCCAACAACTCGACAACGAAGCCCTCCGGGAGGCCCTTGATTTACTATCCTCTATTAGAGGTGACCTGAGAGAGACACTCTATAAACTCCACATTGTTTGGCTCCATAGTTGCGTGATCATACTCCATTCCATCCAGGTAGGAGACCTGGTCCTTCGTCGGACTGATGCTATGGCACACGGGTAAGCACGGGAAGCTCATGGCCAATTGGGAAAGACCTTACAAGGTGGTGGAGCAAGTACAGCCTGCCATATATCATCTCACCACCCCTGAATGCACTCCCACCCCTAGAACATGGCATAGCAGTAATCTGCTCAAGTATTATTACTAGCGGTTTTTTTCCTTAAGATTCATACAATGTATTGATCCCATTTTTCTAATAAATACATTAACCGCCAAGGCGCATATCTACCCATCCAGCTCTCTTACACGTATCACTCCTTAAAGTTGCTAAGAGTCCCAAAATATAGCCTTGGGGCCAGTTGCTATACCTTTAGCCAAGCACGGCCTTTGGGCCGGTTACTACACATTTAGCCCCAAGAGGCTAAAGGTCCTAACGGACGGTCTCATGGCCAGTCGCTATATCTTCAGCCCCCAAGGGGCTAGGGGTCCCTAAGCACAGCCTCAGGGCCAGCGCTACTACCAAGGGTCCTCAAGCAGGGTCTCAGGGCCAGTCGCAACACCTGTAGTCCTCAAGGGGCTGAGGGTCTACGAGTACGGCCATTAGGCCGGTCGCTGCACCTTTAGCCGCCCAGGGACTAAGGGTTCACAAGCACGGCCTCAGAGTAGGTCGCTACACCGTTAGCCCCTAAGGGGCTAAGGGTCCACAAGCACAGCCTTTGGGCCAGTCGTTACACCTTTAGCCCCCAAGGGGCTAAGGGTCCACAAGCATGACCTTTGGGCTGGTTGCTATCCTAAAACCTGACCTCGGAGCCGGTTGCTGTACCTTTAACCCTCAAAGGCCTAAGGGTCTTCAAGTATGGCCTTTGGGTCAGTCACTACTCCCTAGACCCCAGAGGCCAAGGGCCTTATAGCACAGCCAAAGGGTTGGCTAATGCTCCTACTTAGAACTAGTTACAACATGACTAAGCAGCTACTGCATCCTCACCCACACTCTTGACTTGTTATTTCACTTTAGGGCCAGATGATAGTAAGTGCTAGCAAAGGCATAGAATGCATACAAAGAAAAGAGAGGGAAAGTAAAATAACAAACCCATTAGAAGACAAAGATGTTCAAAGAAAAGTCTTTTCATTAATATAAAGATGAAGATACATTCAGTAATGAGAAGAAGAAAAAGAACAAGGGATAATGGAAGGGGAGAGAGGGAGCTACGGCTCAAGCGTTAGGATCATCATCACTGCCTTCCTTGCTATCACCATCAAGGGGTACGGTGCTTTTGGGATGGTCGGGGTCGTCGCCGTTGGATATGTCATATGGGAAGGCGACCTCATTTGGGTCTTCACCAGCTTCGACGGTCCTTAGCATAGCAGACCCAAGCCTCAAAGAAACCTTCCCTCTAAAACTTGGCGAGCACCAAGAACAGCAAGAGCTCGCGAAAGAACTCTACCCACTCCTCCTGACCTTATGCGTATCTGGCTGAGGCCTCCTAGATGGCCATCTCACTATTCTCCAATTGGATATGGGCTTCTTCCAGTTCGGAGGTCAGGTTCTCTTTCTCCTTGACCTATTTCTCTCTCTCCTTCTCCTATGCCTCCTTCTCTTTTTTCAACTTTTCCCAGCGCCGCTTGTATTTGACTGCTGAGTCTTAGGCCTGCTGCTGACCTTCTTGAAGGCATCACATCTTCTCCTTTATATTAGGCACATAAGGTGCGGACATCGTGCCCTTTAGGACTCGGGTAAAACCCTAGATAAGCAATAACCCCCGGTTAGATCACGAAATATGAAAGAAAAAAGTTATTGCTAAGGTATAAAGGTTTTTCATATCTCGACCGCTACCAGATGATCATCAGAGAGTTTTGGCCGATTTGAGGCAGCTGCCAGCACCAGACCCCAAGATTAGGCCAGCTTTTTTACCAACTCCCATCTGGAGGAAGGGTCGTCTTCAGAAAGTTGGCAATAGGTGACCAGCCGCTCTAGGAAACAGGAGGAGGTGATGGCACCCTAGGGGGTCGAGTTCCTTCTGGCAGATGGACCCCCAAACCCTTCGGTCTCCACCAGCTCGGGCCGTAGGATCTCGCAACTCTGGGGAGTGAGGGTCGAAGATGCCTGGGCCTCAGGAGTCCCTTGTCGCGGCCTTTTGTGCGCCACCGAAGGGGGAAAGGCTTATCACCACAATCGGTGCCTTCCCTTGGCACAGCAATACCTTAGGCATCTGAATGAGAAGAACAAGTGTTAAACATACACACTTAGACAATACGGAGAGGTGAGTAGGCACTGCCAACACTCTTGGCCTGAGTCTCGACTCGACGATGGCTTTCCTCTTCACGCCGTTGGGCTTCATCCACAGCGATCTCCGCCGTAGTGGTGCCCCCTCTTTCAAGGGAAGACAGCAACGCCCAGGCCTCCTCTGCACAAAAGGAAAGAAAGTCAGGTTAGTAATAAGGAAAACAACAACGCGATAGAGGAATGAGCAATACTATTGGAATAATTTGCTAAGATCAATAAACCAGTGGCCGCGAGAAAGAAGTCATTCTCAAAATAAGATAACTTCGGAAGCTTGTTAAATGGCTCCCTATCGCTCGACTTAACCCTGTGACACTTAGGATCTTTTCCTGCGTCCACTATACACGATATGAAGGCGAGCAGGGGCTTCAGCCGGTCGTCCTCGCAGATGTAGTACTAAAAATACCATCCGGTGGCCCTCTTCTTAGACATCAGCTCACTGAAAGGGTTGTGCACCAGCTTATCATCGTTCCAATTAAGAATGTTAACCAATCCGATCACCCTATGAATGAAGAGGAAGTCGTACTTCCAATTTTTTATTTTTGACTTCATGTGTATAACCGTCTTAAAGCCCTTACGGTTGTTAGACTATACCAACCCCTCTCCCCGGTTTCTCTGGGTGCTTTTTGTACCATGTGTATCAACCCGAACACACAGGCTGAATAAGCCAGCTTCCTCAACTCGCATACTGCGATAAACGAGCAGACGTTATGCCATCATGTGGGCACTATTTGGGCTGGCGCTAGCTCATACTTATTGAGAATCTGCAGAATTACTGCATGAAGAGGAAACCTCAGGCCATACGTTACGGCAGCCCAATGTATTGCAATACAACCTGTGGGAGGCCTTTTATTCGTGGCATCTGTGTCTAGAATGACAAACTTATAACCCGCGAGAAGCAAATATTTTTTTCGAAGGCCGACCTCTTTAAAGACTGCCCCACCTTTGGATTGGGGAAGTGTGTGCTCGGCCCATCCCAAGGGTCGGAATGCTCAGGCGCACCTAGGAAGCACGTCCCTTCTACCACCACTTCCTGAGATGGACCTTCCTGAGGCCACCCCCTCTTTGCCTTAGGAGTTGAAGAGCGAGACCCCGAGGAGCACACCTTCCTCCCCGCTTTAACGAATAGAACTAGTGGAACGCACCTCAAGGCTCCATTGAGAAGACTCAAAAAGAGATTGGGAATTACCTACTGCGAATCCTTGGCCATTAGTTCCGGGAAAGTCTTCGGACAAGCAGCCTGTTTGGTACGAGCCAGCTTTCGTTCCTAAACATCAGTCATGCGAGAAACAGCCATGTCAATTTCCCAGAGATAAACCACCTCCTCTTCAATGCTGAGGATGCTGGGTAGAGGAATATTCACAACTAGACCATGAGGGAGTGCCCGGTTCAGAGATAGGTACAACATAAGGGATATTTTTAGGTTCCCTAAATAGATTGTTGGGGGGAAAACTCACCACCACCCAGCCATCGATCTTGGCTGGGAGGTTGGGAAATTGGGGATGAAGGCCCTTTATGTGGACACCAACCATCCCTTCAGGTACGGTCTCACTTGATGAACAGGAGGACGACATCCCCAACCTAATTAATACGGAAAACAAAAACTTCAAAGAAATGCTCGAGGGCGCGTACCCACCGAGCTCGAAAAAATTTGAAAGTAGGGGTTGAAGATAGTCAACGCCATTGGAAGATTCAAAGGATAAACTATTGAATATAAGTAACCAGGTTAAAGATATGAAGGAAGGAGGTTGAAGATTCAAGAAGAAACCCTTAAAGAAAAGGGAAATAGATGGGAACTTCTTTCTCTAAAGAGAAGTCGCTTCTCTCTATAAGTTGGTAAAAGAGATGTGAAATAAACTACCACTAAACCCCTGAGTCCCCTTAAATAGAGGCTAGGGGGAGAGCACGAAACGACACACTCCCTAAGGCTCTGACAAAACTAGGGTTCCATCAGACCCCTAACACGTGTCGCTGATGCATCACCTCAACCGAGAAGAAATGGAACTCTTGCAGTACATTTTACTGGCCGGTCATTCTACCTCCAGTCCCAAGGGGCTAAGGGTCTAGAAGCATGGCATTGGGGTCCGTCGCTACACCTTTAGCCCCCAAGGAGCCAAGGGTCCTTATACATGGCGTTTGGGCCAACCGCTATGCCTTTAGCCATCAAGGGGCTAAGGGTCCTAAAGCACGTCCCTGGAGCCGAACATTACACCCCTAGCCCTCAAGGAGCTAAGGGTCCATAAGGATGGCCTAGGGGCCGATCGCTACACATTTAGCCCCCAAGGGACCAAGGGTCCTAAAGCATGACCATGGGGCCAGTCGCCACACCTTTAGACCCCAAGGGTTAAGGGTCCTTAAGCACGGCCTTGGGGTCGGTCGGTACACCTTTAGCCCCTAAGGGGCTAAGGGTCCTAGAGCACGGTCTTTGGGCCAGTTGCTCTTCCTTCGGCCACCAAGGGGCTAAGGGTCCTAGAGCACGGCCTTGGGGCCGATCGCTATACCTTTAGCCCCAAAGGGGCTAAAGGTCTTACATCACGACATAGGGGGCCGGTCACTGTACCTTTAGCCTCGAGGGGCTAAAGGTCTTACATCACGACCTAGGGAACGAGTCACTCTACCTTTAGCCCCCAAGGCACCGAGGGCATTACAACTGGGCCTTGGGGCTGCCCACTATGCCCTTAGCCTCCACGAAGTTAAAATCCTTAAAGAACGACATAGGCAGCCATTTGGTACACATTTTATCCCCTAGGGGCCGGTCCCTCGCTATTCAGTATACATCTAACCAATAGACAGATATGTATATCTAAAGGCAAAATCCCTAAACGAAAGGTCCACACTTCATTACTGAAGCTAACAAATACATAGTAGCCATACACCCAAAAAAAGAAAGAGAGAGAGAGAGAGAAAGAGAGATAATAAGAGGTAGTTTACAACGAGTCTTAAGGCTAGTCGTCATCATCATCACTAGGGTGGCGCATCATTGGACCCAGAGCTCTCCTCCTGGATGTTTATGGGCATCGATCCTACACCCATGCTGAAAGGCCTAGGTCATTGGGCTACTATAAGGGCATTTCTTCGAGCTTGCAACCATGCTTCGAATGTAGACCATCACAAGCCCATGAGGGCAGACTTTAAGTCTTCAGCTAGGCCCTGACTGAAGATGCCAAACTCAAGGGCCTCATTTACCACCATAGCATAAAAGATGGCCTGTACTAGCTCTGAAATCTGAAAGTCATGTGCAGCATCCTCAGCGTCATCTGAAAGATATAGGCATAAGTCACAATAATCCTCGGGAAGCGGTCGGGGAGGGTAAGCGGCTCTCCTAAAATGCTAGTTGAATTCCTCCAACACATGGAGGGCCATCTCCTCATTACTGAGAAAATAAGGGCACACCATGATTGAAAACCTTTTGCAAGGGAACTAGATCATGAAGGGTAGATAACAACTGTAGGTAAATCCCATTTTATATATCACAAGTGGGCAACTCCCTATACAACAATTGCATCTTGGGAACTCGATCACCTTGGCAAATTCACTGGTGCAAAAATGAAAGCCCAAGTGTCATTAAACAAGGGGGCGCCCCTTATAGAAGGTTGTCTTCTGAGGTCTGTAGATAGCCCCTTCAGCGCGAACTAACTCCACATTTTACCTCACTACCCATCTAGCGGAGCGAGCAGGCAAAATATGAGGGGCTAAATGATCCGAAAGATATGGGAATTCCAAGTGGGCCCCACGTATGCGTTTATGAACCAGGCTAGGGTAATTATTCCCAGCCATTTTGGGGTCCAAAGGCCCCCTACTCAGAGTCCCAATAAGGAACACCATCCAGCGGCCCATTAGAGAAGTGTTCTAAGTGAAATTATTATTTTTCGCCCACCTACAGGGACTATAAATATCCCTTACCTACCTCAAAAAAGGGGATCATTTTCTGACACATTCTCCTATACATCATAAATTCTCTTTCTCTACTCTGCCTTTTCTTGCGACTCCTGCTGACTTTATCGTCGGAGATGCATTCCCCGGATCTCCTCCCGGGGTTTTCCTTTTTGCAGGTTCAACGTTTGAGAAAAGGATTATCAACGGTCCCACTCGTACCATCACATAAACCAGCTCTTGTCCTATGTCATCGTTAAAGAAATCAGAAAGTCCTAAAACAAAAGTCATGCTTCTTCTTATGCAAATAAAAAATCCCGACCTCATCTAATCTATCTCCTTTCTCTCAAAATCAGAGATCGAAGATGACGTCCGGCAATTATGCTTCCATTGATGATTAGAAAGTCTCTATTTTTGTTCATGTGAATCCTAACTTTCAACCTCTCAATATTCCACTTAACTAATTTACAACTAATATTTCCCATATCTCCCTTGATTTTTCTTTTTTTTTCCCTCTTTTCCACTACAGGCATTTGTAGATTCCGGTCATCTGGCCATTCGATTCATGGGTAATCACAGATTGCCTCTTCCTCTTATCTTTCATTTTCCCTCTTCTTCCCCCAACCCCCTTTTTTAATCTCGAACTCCATCTTTTAATGTCTTTGTTCTATATGCAGGCTTCAACCACAGCACTGGAGAATAGAAAGCCCTTGTTCTCTTATTTTTGAGAAGGCAGGTAATTTATGTTGTTTTAAATTTAGTACGCCACCCCTCCCGATTAATTTCCAGCTTTCTATCAATTTATGATATATATACATATATATATATACATATAAATATATATATATATATATATATATATATATATATATATATATATATATATATATATACACACACATACATATATGTATATATATATATATATATATAGATATATATATATATATATATATATATATATATATATATATATATATATATATATATATATAAGGTGCCAATATCTTTTTAACTAAACAAGTGTGTTCAATTAGGCCTTTCTATTTTAAAAAAGGAAAAAAAGGTTCCAATGTGCTCATTTCCCACTTCTGAACATTTTTTTTTCTAAAGCACACTAGATTCTTGAATTGGAATGTAGCTTTTTCCTTGAGCAATTTTTGTAATGTTAATGAAGGAATCTCTAGAGTCTAAAGATTTAAGTCCATAATTTGGTAATGAAAAAAACTTCTGCTTGAGATATAATATGTGTTTTGGCTCTCTAGTAACATATATAAATTGGAGATATTAATGTCATCAGGATTGCATGGGGTGTGTTTTATTTAGTCTTGCCACCTTGTGTCATTCATATCAATCATATGATAAGTTTGTTAATATACATTTGGTTCGTGTGTACATATACATTTGGTCCTAAATTACAGAGTTATGGCTACTTGTGTGGCTTTTAGACTATTGTTTTCTCTATAATGTTTGTGGATCTTAAATCAACAAAACTAATAGATTTTCATGAATCAAAGGTCTCCTGCACCATCATTTTCTCATGGATATTCATATGTTCATAAAGAGCTTGGTCTAATGTAGCACTGACTTTTACATTTTCATGTTGCCTATTTTATTGGCTCTGATAACATATATAAGATCTATTGCATATCTAAGCAATCTTGTTCAGGCCCTTTAGTGAATTATTTCGGCCTTGTTTACTCCATGTTTTGTCACTTTGTATTGATCTTGAATTCCTAGCAGTTGTAATTAGAAATGTGTTATTGTTCACTTCTTCTTTTACATATGTTTATTTTTCCAAGAACTTGGGTTCTTCCGTTTTGTCATAAGCAAAACACTTGTTATTTGTTGTATGTTATAGTTTGTTTTTTTTTTGATTTGCCCAGCATCAATCCTATTCTGAACTACATAAAATGAAGCTCTTCAGTCATATTTGGCCCCAGCACCTTGTGAACTGCAAACGTTTTATCCTCCAAATATTATGGCTTGTTGGATTTTCTAGGAAATTCAGGGAATGCATAGGAAAACATCTTTGGTCCTTGAAGATGCACTCAGGAACATCTACATAATTGTAGCCTTTTATGTGGTAACAAGGTGATAGAGCTCTACAGAAATTAAACAAAATACTTATGAAGAGTTTCTTTCATGGGATAACAGTTGGTTTTAGGATTGGTTTCTTTTGGTTTCTCCTTTTCCCTTATAACATTCTTCTTCTATGGCACACTGCTATGCATGTGAAGAATCACTGCATGGATCTGTCAACAGCTACCAAGGAATACATGGTATTCTCCTTTGCCACCTTTTGCTTGTGTGGAGCCATTTTGTTTAGCTGCTTACATTCTTAATTAGAAATACATTGTGTTTGTAGTAGAAGGCATAGACCATCTGCCTACAATTGGCCTAAATGATGCCCAAACCTTGAAGTCGCCTTATGTATATGGGAGCATAGAGTTTACAATTGTAAAGTTTTCTTATTCAACACGCCCAAAAGTCTTAGAACTGAGTAACTTTAATCTTAGAGTTGGTGGCATCCAAATAATAGTCGTTATAGGGGTTTCATATTCTGGAAAGAACACTATAATCTCTCTTATTGACAAATTTTATGGCCTTCTTACCGGTCAAATTTCAGTTTTCAAACTTGATTTTACTTGTTATAACTTCAATTTTTTACCAAAAAAATTCCTCAAGAAAAAAAGAAACATATAATGGTGTTTTTTATTTAAGAAACATTGTCTTGATTCGTAGTTGTTAGGGCCCTGTTGGTGGCGTTTGTCTTAATCCTTTCCCTTGGCCAAGTGAAGAAGACTTCCTTTTTTTTGGGTGCCGGGGGGGTTGTGTTGCCTAGCCAAGGACAGATAGTTCATTGTGGATTGTGATTGCACTCCCTAGATTGTAGCTAACTATTTAAAGTGTAGGAGGATTGCCCTAAGGGCTAATCCTATGTTTATTATGGTGTAATAGAATATAATTGATAGAAAAAAAATATGATATTCTTTGCTATTTATTACATAGCAATGCAACCTACCTAAGATAGGACAGCAAGGGCTATTTTAGCAATTTATGAACTGATTAAACAATGACTATGTAGGATTGCATTCACATTTGGATGATCAAGTAGAATACATTGGGCCTTGTCATCTCTCTTCAGCATGTGGAATTGAACAAATAATCACAAACTAAATGATGCAGGATGAGGGAGAATTAAGAAGATATAAGTATATCTCATATCTTCTTAATTCTCCCTTATCCTGCATCACTAAAGAAGAGATGGACTAAGTTTGTTTTGTGTCATTGAACCTGTAGGACTATATTATGTTGTTTGAAGAGGAAATGAAGCTTTGATGTTGTCTCTTTATTTTCATTATCTTTTTTGTTATTTGGAGGCAGGGAGTGTCGAGGCATGTCGGAGGCATTGAATGTGAGGCTAACTAGAGTATTTGGTTCCTGCAAGCACATAATTTCAATATCCCTAAAAGACTTAATTTGGGAGTTGTGTTAAAGAGACAAAAGATGTTTCTATAGGAGTATAGATTTTTCTTGCTACCCATAACTTACATTTTCTATTAATGGAATGACTAATAAGTTATGTGTTATTTTTTGACTGGTTCCTGTGAAATTTTTGAAAGTCACTCAAGGTTTTTTATTTTATAGGTATCAATTGATTGATTTGATTCTTCTTCTGAAAATTTGGATTATCAATGGGTTTTTCCTCTTTAGCTAGAAAAGCTAAAGGGATTTAGATTCCTGGGATTAAAGACATTATAGCTGTTATTTTGGTGATGGTACAGTCGGGAAATCCACCATACTTGGTACCCTTCTTCTCTCTTTACCCCTTTTAGTAATTGGAAAATTTTGTTTGGTTCCTTAATTATTGTATAATGGATTGCTGAGATTGAAATTAGTTAATTAGCAACTCGCTGGAAATCTATATGAGGCTTTTCGTTGCTGAGGCTTTGTTGTTTTCTCATAGCCAATAGGTCTTCTAAAGAGCTAAATGAGTTTCTGCTGTTGCTGTAAAAATGTCCTTGTTTTGTTGTGTATATTCACATAGAAGTTGCTCAAATTGAGTTTTCTATATCTCATTTTAGTCCGACCGTCAAAGTTGTGTCTAATTGCTGGTTTTCTCTTATATACCATTGGAGGAGTCAGTTGACATTAACCAATCCCTACTCAGCTATCTTGATGACTAGTTCTAGGCTATGGCTAATCAATCGAATGTTTTTCGTGTCTTGCTAGGTATTTAATTTGGAGAAATCATGTGATGCTCGATAACAACATATTACCTTTTCCCTGTTCAACAGTGCGACATAACCTTTCCTTTACTCCGTACATGGTGTATGGAACCCTTCTACATGTGATTTCTATTAGTTGGCAATTTTCTACACTTCTATTATGATTTGGGATTGTTGATGACAATAAGTGATGTGGTTATGATAAGGGCTCTTTCTATCAAATTATGAGGATTAGGTTCTTGGTTTCTCTTTCCTTCCAAGGGGCTTTGATTAGGGCAGAGTAGAATGACTAAATTCATAAAATTTAATCAATTGTCAAATCAACTTGAACAAGGCATTAATGATGTGCCTAAGACCTAAAAGCTAAGTTTTGAAGCACCTTGTATTGATGCTTCTTGATGCATGCTTCCGTATTTGCAATAAATTTTGCTATTGCACTTGTTAATATATGTCAAACTTGTTGGTCCTGGTGATGCTGACATCTCGTCCTTCTATCCTAACAATAATTGATGGAGATCTACCAAGACAGCATGATTAAGGCCTCTAAGTCAATCAAGGAAGTCCAAGTTTTGCAACCAAAGTCCAATAAGTGACCCACATTTTGCTAAGGTCACAAACAGAATGTCCCGAGTATAAAACAGTGTAGCAGCCTAGTTTTGTTTATCAAGTTACTTATGCCTCCTTAAGGTATAAGTCCAATATTTTTGCATATTTTGGTTCCCTAAGACATCCGCTTTCCATGGAATCAAGAATCACTCAGAGCCAAGAACAATTCTGAAGATCAAAACTGCCAGTTCTTCCCAGCATGTACCCGATTTTGCACCTTTGATTTCTTAGGTCTTTGAAAGCTTTAAGTCCATAAATTTTGCATAACTCAGTTCCCCAAGATGTTATCTACCCTGTCCAAGCAAAAAAAACTAAGTTAAATCAAGTGTATATTCAAGAACCAAGGCCATTTTGCAAACTGTGCTGGATTGCGCTCGATTTTGCCCTATTCTATTCAACTGAGATTTTAGGCCAGCAATGGCGTGATAAACCTAATTTCTCATTATGGGGAGTTAGTAGACATCCTAAGGTTTCCTCCAACGAAAGTAAATCCAAATCATACTCACTTTTGGCCAAGGAAATGCAGCTACCAAAATCGGTAGAATCTGTTCCTAATACCTAGTTGGCTGCAATGTTGGTTATTCCTTTTTTTTGGCATCCAATCACAACCTAGCAGTATCATTTGATAGATAAAGGGATTTGGAGCATAATCATGAGCCTTTTCAGCCCAGCCAAAGGAAGATCCAATGAGAAATAAGGAAGGAAAGGCAAGAATGCTCATATTGGCTAGCCGTAAAGTGCATGTTCCTAGCAGTCTTTTCCCCTCTCCTCCATGTGCAAGCAACCTTCTTAAGGGTAATTGAGGAGCTTAGGATAAGTTTAGCTTTTAATATTTTGCTTAGTTAGACTCATTGCTTATAACATGCTTTGTACTCAAACAGATTGTGAGCTCATTTTAAGGTAGATTAAGAGATTTCCTAACCTTGAAGAAACCCCCTAATCCTTCCTACGCAGCGAGCATGGGCATGTATCAGTAAGCATAGGGCTTACTTTGTAAAGAACCAGATTTGAGTATTAAGTAAAAGAAAGTTGAGCTTTACTCCTTTGAGTTTGTTAGAACACTTTACTTGCTTATCCTACCTTAGACCGAGTTAGGTGGTGATCAGGTGAGTCTTTAACTCTTGATTAGGTGGTGTTTCTGTATCATAATTAAGGTAAAGGACCCTAAACTTGTTCCTGGTGGTGTATCTGTATCCTTGAACAAGCTTCGTTTCTCACTAGATTAGTGTTTGGTGGTGATTCTGAATCCAAAGATTAGTTTAGTTTCTATCCTTTATTGCCTTTTATTGCAATCTTTCTTGGTTTTAGCTTTCACTTTTAAATTGAGTTAAGTTTAACCCTTAAGAGATACATCAACAATTAAGCATCGTGGAAAGACAAAAACAACTCTAGGTAAGGACAATCATTCAATATGTCAGAGATTCATCTTCCAATTCAATCTATAGTTTAAATGGAGGTTCTGAGTGTTGAATTCCATTCTCTAATTTATGCACAAGTTATGTACAGGAAAATAAGTTAGAGCCATTCGTTTATAGATTCAATTCTTTTCTCTGTGTGTATCTGTTATATAAGAAAATCATTATAGACACGGGATTCTGGTGTTAATAAAGTCCTTTACTATATTATTTTTAAGAAGGTCTCATCATAATCTTAATAGTTTATTTTCACCTCTGTTTGATATAATCTGATTATTATCAAATTTATGTACAGTGAGATATATACTTTGATACTTCTATTAGTCATCCATTTCACTTCTTTGATCTGATACCTAAATGTAAAAGAACACTAATTTTGTATGCTCGAAAGAGAGGGAAATTCAATTTGTATACATAAACTGCACCCTGAAACTCACGATACCAGCTCTGACCATAGGTTATCCAAGTATTGGGGGCCGCACGCATCCTGTGCAGCCCAACAACTAGTTTTAGGAAAATCTGTCCAGAAAGCTATACCAAATATCGCCCATTTTAATAAAGCAACATTACAAGTTATTGTTTGAATTCGGCGTCGTGGATGCCTTGATACAGTCACTCCCAATTTGAGGGGGAGTACTGAGGAAGTCGGTCGGTAGTTAAACTAGTTTGTTACATTTCAACTAAACTTGTGAGTTAGTTACAAATAAGGGTGGGCAACAAACCAAGTTGAACCGGATTGGACCAGCTCATTAACTAAACGAGCCGGGCCGGACTTAGTACGTTTATTAATGGGCTGGGTTGGGTTATGGGTCATATGAGCCCGGCCCGTCCATGGCCCGTCCATTACCATCTAAAGAGTATTTTTGGTGAGTTAATTTTTCAACTAATATCTCTGTAATTTTCCAACCAAACTAAACTAGTCCAAATTCAAAGTTAGAAAATACACAACCAAGCTAATAAATGGGTCGGATGGAGTCGGCCCATGGGCAACCCGCTTTGGGCCCGTTTAAAAACATAACAAACTTGCACAAAAAACGGTGTGTAATAATTATTATTATATACAAAATATTGGTAATAAGCTTAACTAATTAGAGCATATAAACCAGTGTGTCAATTAGGTTGAAAAAAATAATGAGTCACTAAGCGGGCCGTTAATGGGACAGCCTAGTACGACCCGTTAATATACCTTAATGGGTTGACCCATTATTGGCCCAGTCTATTGTTGACCCGACTCTTTATTAGCCCTATTTTAAACGGACCGATCGCTTAATCCAATGGGTACCCAGTCAATTGCCTACCTCTAGTTACAAATACTTCAGTGAAATTGTAATAAGCTGCCACAATATTAAAGAATGCCAGAATGATGAGAATGTTGAAGCTGATAACATTCATGTTCTCTTTCTAAAATCTTCTGTCTACTTTTCCTGTGCTCATCCATACTTAACATGCAAAGATTGTAAAATTATTGGCAATGATTTGCAGCTCTTCACCTAGTTACGTGTGAGAAACAAGGTTTCCAGAACTGAATCAATTGCTGAACCAGTGAAGCTAGTAGCTCAATGGTTCAATCGGTCGAACCGATTGGATCGAATTAAACCGACCGATCCAAATTTCATAAAATATAAGCAATTTTATTACATGTAAATAAAAACTACTAGTAATTTTATGATAGTTAAGTATTATATATTCACTTTTGACTTTAAAAAAAAAAAAAAGCAGCAAAGATTGTTGCTTATTTTCAACTATATATTTTCGATCTATTTGTTATCATGTTCTAATAACATTAATCAAAAATTGCATCCTTTAAAAGGGGGTCTATACCTTGCCTTATTAAAAAAAATTAATGAGAAAGAACGACAGCCAAGGGCCATTGGTGTAGTTGGGCAGCTGAAGCAAAGGGAATCCTATGGTGGAAGGGTAGCATCGCAGGTACAACTCTTCAGTAATTGCAATTTGTGCAGATTTTTACATAGGCTAGGAAAGGAGGTCCTAGGTGAAGTTCAACCGGGTCAAACCACCGATCTAATGGGTAAATTGGCTAGTTCAACAGAATTTTGACGGACTCTTGACCGATCCAATTAACCAGCGGTTTTATAGCCCTCAACGGACAGATCCATGGTCCGATTCATGGTCTAACCGGTCAAACCGACCGGTCCAGTTACTGCAACCTAGGTGAGAAAGAAGGCCAACGGAATGACCAACTAACGTGCTCCCTGTAGTTGTTAAATTTATCATAAATTGGGCCTTAATCCACCGAGCAGTGCATATAAGTCATGAGAGATTCTACCCAAAATCAATTGGCAATAGATGGAGTAACTCACAAGCTTATATACATGCTCAAGCCCTTCAATTTTATCAATGTGTAACGACACCCACTTTCATATTCTTTGTATTTTATCAATGTGAGACAATATCCACTTTCATACTCCAACACGCCCCCTCACGTGTGGGCTACTAACAAGGCTCAACACGTGCACACAATTTTAATCAAACGGGAGCGGTGGCAAATCAAGATCGAGCAACTCGCTCTGATACCATGTTAAATTTATCATAAATTGGGCCTTAATCCACCGAGCAATCCATACAAGTCATGAGAGGTTTCATCCCAAAACCAATTAGCAATAGATGGAGTAACTCACAAGCTTATATACATGCTCAAGCCCTTCAATTTTATTAATGTGGGACAACACCCATTTTCATATTCTTTGTATTTTATCAATGTGGGACAATACCCACTTTCATACTCTAACAGTAGTGGTACAGCAGTAGCAAAGGAATGGTGTGGAACAGAATCAACCCTGCGAATTATCAAAGATAGTCAATCACCAATGCAAATGGGCATACGAAACAAAAGAATGAGCATCTTTCTCCCCCAACCCCCCTTTTTTGCTGATCCAAAGAAAGGAACATCAAAAATACTAATGACAAAATACACTGGAAACCTCAATGCCATTAATTGCAACAAAACATAGTTCAGATTATTGTAACAATCTCAAAAGTGCTAAAGGTTCAACAGCAACAAAGCTGGATAAAAGTTAAGATCCATGGCAGCGGACACAGCTGTAGAAGCTAAAACAAAGCTTTCGCCCGGCCAAATGCATCACAACACCAGACAAGTTTAACTACAGACAACATGAGTAAAAACATTTAGAATCCTGCAAGCTCCTAGTAACACAGCAGACACCGAACACATCAGCTCATCATCCTTGAATAAAAGACACATTTTCATTTGATTTCATCTAATCCTGCAAAGCAGATAAAAGAAGCATACTTAGAATTTTAGACCAATAAGCACCATTTGACATGCCCCGGGACTACAGGCACGGTGGGGGGGGGGTGTTAAGGAGCAGCTTAACAAATAAAAAGGGGAGGGGCACCATGGCATTTGGTCTATAGACCCGAGATCACACATGTTTGCAGTGGTTTAACCAACATAATTGGGTCATATGTGATCTCTTAGCATTCATGGTAGTAGCAGTTTACCCAACCTGCCAGCTCACCAGGTGAAACTGTGAAAGCACTGCATGGCTTCAGCAGAACTCCAACATGGATTGCATTAAATTAAATCTGAGAATGTCATGCATGCCATCTTAAATGTATTGAATGCATCTCCGAATGGGTGTCTAATTTCTGAGCGAGTATCTCACAGATGAACAAGGACAAGAATCCAAATCGTTGCCAGTTTGTGATACTGAAACTCTGTTCAAGTTGACTGACATAAGGGGTTAACTTGGTTTCTGTTTCATTTTTCCCCCTCTACTATTTTATATATATATATATATATATATATATATATATATATATATATATATATATATATATGTATATGTATGTATGTATGTATACACGCACACATATACATATATACATATAAATTGCAACTGACGATGAAAGGGAAAATTTTCTAACAGTGGTTGGCCTGACCGCCTGATGTGCACCGGAAGCAGCCCTCAATGGAGAAAGTCACCTCAATTGGTCCACCATCATCAACCTGGTCCATCAAGTCAAGGGATTGATCTACCGCCTAAACAAGTTCTCTCAACTGTCTCATAACCATGACGTTTGGCAAGCAATGTTGATGAAACATAGCCATTTACTTCCAAAATTCAATCACAGCTACAAAGGTCATGCCAATATTTTCGTTATTGATGAGAACGAACCATCCCAAACAATTAGCTTACCATTATCTGCCTTCCACAGCAGTCCAATCCGTTCCATAGCTAAGTTATAAAGCTAATAAATACAGTCTTTCATGTTGAAGAAGATTCTAGTTCCTAAATCCTAACCACCCCCCCCCCCCCCAAAAATGGTGATTGTCAGTCCACTCAATTGGAAAAATAACTAAACTGTGTGGTTTTGGAAACCAGATTTGACAATAAGAAGGCAACCAGGAGATGATTTTCAAAGAGCTAGGCAGGATACGACCAATGCATCAGGTCTCATAATGTCATTTCCTTCCTCCATAGAAAGATAAATGTCTTATGTGTAAAAGGACTTTTTTTTGGGGGGGGGGGGGGCGCTTTCACACGGTAGTAGACAAGAGGAAGTGTGAAATGGGACACAGGGGACATGCGCAACACTTTGGTACATACATATTGGTTAGCAAGCAACTGTTTTGGAATGCTTCGGGCAGCCGTAAGTACACCAAATGCCTAAAAGATTAATGGGGGATATGTCACTGGGGGGGGGGCAAAAGGCCTTGCACTTGTATTTTTTTAATTATTATTGATGTTTTTATTCGTCAACGTCTTTTTCTTCATCTGCTAGGGAGAGAATGAGAAAAAGGGGATCTTTCATTACTAGTGCTATGGGCCATAATCAAAAATAAGCAAAGTAAGCACATGAAAATCCAGAATGAATGCAACATTACGTGACAAGGTAAATAAGGATTACTAGATGAGGAAACAACAGCTACTTCACTGACAGGCAAAGTACATAAATGCAATTGAAAAGTTATAGGAGAGAAGGAAAACATGAGGCGTCATTCTATTAGAAGGCCGCAAGTGACGGGAGACGATAAGTCAAACAATTCTTGAAGACAAATGAATTTAGTTTGATTATTTAAAAGAGCATGTGAAATGAGGCAGGAAAGCATCACAGATAGCAAAAGAGCAATGTCACACATAAGTAAAAGATTATTTGGGCCAAGATCAAGAACATAGCATACCTCATCGTCATCATCATCACCACCATCTTCCTTCTTCTTCTTGAGGCGGGTTGTGCCACCCTCTTTGCTGATCGGTAGTTTCATTGCTCCAAAAGGTGTGTCCACATTAATGTGACCCTTCATGGTGTAACCAGTGCCTCTTCCCCTAATCATATCCCAGAGTGCAGATCCAAAATCCTTTGGCCTAAATGTGATGGGAAGGTCAACATAGCTGATACCATGTTTAGTGATGTTAGCAGATTTTTCGAGCTCAGCACCTCCAATGCTCACATCAGCAAGCCAAATCTCATAGTCCAAAGAATTAAGGCCCAAGTCAAAGTCATTCATGTTCTCTAGTTTGAGATGAAGACTTGCAACAGTTTCTTCAAAAGAGAACTTCTCAAAGCGTATTTTTTCAACATCAATATCAGGCTTGTATGGTATAGGTATCTCTCCTCTTTTCTCAAGGGGTATTGTGATCCTACCAATTACTGGAACATCTATAATAAGTCCGACCTTAATTGTATAAGGAATTATGCTTCCAGGCTTAATATCTTTGTACGTGCTTTTTATGTCATCATAAATGAGAGTGACTGGAATGTTGACAGTCTCAGAGCCATGGGCATGAATTGTTCCATTATCAGGGATCAATCCAGAAACCAGCTTCCTTCCATCACTTTCAACGAGGTAGTCTATGTCAATAAGGGGAATCGGTACTGGATTGGGGTTCTTCACAAGAATATCAACAACAATATCTGCCTTGTGAAGGCTAATGTGAGGAATACGAATTCCAGTAACATCTGCAGAAGGCTTTCCAAACCCAATCGCTTCCTCTATCTTCTCGCCAATGTCATGAATGAAATCCTTCACCTTATCCATAAATCCACTTTTACCTGCCTCCTTTTCTTCTTTTTCCTGATCTTTCTCTTTCCGAACCCTTTCAACTATCTCATCCTCGGGCCCATCACTGGAAGCCATGTCCTATAAATAAGAAAACTAATAAGAAAAACCAGAAATTAGAATGAATAAGGTGTCCATTACTTTAGAGCACAACTCCAGAATAACAAAAAGAACTGTTGAACAAGCATCAAAATTATCAATGGTCCAGAGGTGAAGTTGCGGGTGGTTTAGACAGTATAGTTACGGAAGATCAGAACAACATGGCATCCTTAATTGGTATGTTGATCTAAGGCTCAGGTCAAACTGACAGAACTTTCATCTGAAGCCACGTTTTGGGGGGGGGGGGGGGTGATGGTTGCATGGCAAAGAATTGTACATACCATGGCTTTACCATCTATTAATGTGGAACCTCCTAAAGCACAACCTTTCCCTTACAATTAATTGTCAATGAGCACACTTGCATCAACACACAACAAGTAGGCACTTCCCAAACAAACAAAATACTAATCATTTGCATGCAGACACTACAGCTATACAGCAGAGAAAAGCCTAGCCCAGACTATCTTTACTAACCCTCAATAGTTATCGGAACAGTGAATTTTAACCAGGGCGTAATGTTATTTCAGTTCTCTGTAGAATTTGGGTGGCAACAACTCTTAATCTTTGCTTTAGTCAACCTAATGTAAGCCAAAACCATGGAGGTGTTTGACATGATTTTTCTATGACAGAACAGCTCAGATAGTATGCGTATGCATCAGAATATCAGAACTCTAGAGCAGGGAAATATAACAGAACTAGAAGTCACAAGCATTCCACATACACCATCCCTGCCACCTGGTCCCGCGAAGGGGGGGGGGGGGAATAGCTAAAAGGGGCGCATTGAGGGAAAACAGTTTTATTTGGCTTTCCTTGTCTTTTGGATTTCCTGCTCTAGGATTAGTGACGAAGTGTAAATCAAGAATACATTCTTTATGGTGATCAAAATACTAATCATGTTTGGCATACGGCATACCTCACTTCATGCAATAAGCTAACTCAGAAATGGAAGTGCTAGAGGGAATAAATTGACAATAATAACAGTCTCTACGAAAACCAAATATGCTCAGTTTCATCTCAACCGGACAGAACATCAAAACCGCAGTCAACATTAGATGCAATCATATGCATTCAACATATGGGTTTATCAACAATATGTAAAACTGTACTAACTCAGGAACAAGGGACAGAGAAAAACCACAAATCTACGTTGACCAAAGGGAATATCACTACCATACAGACATCAGACAAATCAAATTTGTCAGTAGAGGAATGTTACGAGAGAAGACAACTTAAGGCAAACTGCCTCATCGTCACTAGTGAATTAGAATCAAACTTTGTGTTCTCTACTCGTAGCAAATTGGCTTCTGGTTCGACAGATTCCCTTATTTTGTAAAGACCAGGCCAAACTTGGCTTTCGAATTTACTTTTTCAACATGAAAAAAATATGTCTTTTGTCCTTTTATCGCAGAAAAGTACGGAACAAGGTGCAAACGAAATTAATCTCAGAATCCACACCGGCCCCCCACAATCTATCAATTACTGTGATTATGAACATCACATAAATCCAGATGTTGCTGTCTGGTTTACAGCTATCTAGTAGTCGAGCTCTCCAAAGATGTATAGAAAGTATTTGAAGGGCATTATTCCATATATGCCATGGGAACAGCGGATTTGCAGCACAAAGGTTCAGAAAAACACATAAAAAAATCAAGTTCCAGGATGAGAGTTTTAAGATCACCAGTAGCTATTCAAACCAATGGCTGTAAATCATCATTAAAAAAAAAAAAAAAAGGATAAAGAGTGCTTGCCCACTAAGGCACTTAAGTCAAGGGGAGATGCGGAAGAGGTGACCAATTCAATCACAAAATCTAAGATCAGTAATCTAGATAACCATCAAATCGTGGATTTCTTTAGTTGCTTCAACAACTCTCAATGTGAATCCAATTTTCTGCGCAAGGTCATCTACGGATTCCAAATCAAAAAAAAGAAAAAGAATAATCAATCAAACCTATATCAACGATCAGGAGACAACTATGACATCCAATCACATGCTTCAAATTTTTGCTCTTTCATAGGTTACTCGAAGTCAACGGATTTGCATATCAAGAGTGATGGATTTTGGAGAAGTAGCAATCTAAATACAAAATGCAGCCTGTTTGCATGCTAATCACCATAAAAATGCAAATCAGTACGGATCCGCCAGATTTGAGCAACATCACACCCACCACAGAACTGACCATCCCCCTCCCCCCCCTCCCCAAAAACAAAAGGGGGGGGGGGGGAAGGAAGAAAGAAAGAGAAAATGAGAAAGAAAGCACAAATCAGAGAAAAGGATTGGAAGCGCTTACCCAGCAAATTTGAAACTGCGCACAGCAAAATTTGTTCCGCCTGATCACTTTGAGAAGGGAGACAAGGACAGGGAAGTCGGTGACCAGACAGTCAACAAATTAAAGACACGAGGCAAGCCCGCGGATTATTAGCCAAAAAAATGCTAAAAATAAAAATTCGTCTAATTTCTCTCTTTTAGATTTTTTTAAAATTTTTGGATTTGGACGAAATCAGCTTGCGCCAATAATCTCACAAATTATATTGTACCTTATACGGTACAAGAGCACTGTATATGCTACTGTTTTTCGCGCCCTGTTCATTGCACCCTCGTTTTTATTGGTTCATTTTAATTCTGCTCATGCGTATTTCATTTTTTTTAAAAAAAAAACTCTTTGTCCTCAACTATGTCCTCTTTCATGCGAATAGCTCATATCAATCATATCATTAATCCCTTCCAAACTTAAATTAATCAAATTCAGTTTGATTCAACTTGAATTTCTCATCTGAAAACTCTAGATTATAGCGCCTTTCTTACTTCAAAATTCAAATTAAGCAATATGAATGAAGGTTTTGGTTTATGCATGCTTAATTATGACTTGTCAATCGGTGAAGCAACAGCAAAAATCAACCTCTGGCGATTTCACAATGGACGACAAGTCAAGGAACAGTCATAATTGAGCCAATTGCAAATCAATGTATATCAATTCTATTATGCAATTGTTAGGATTTTTTTCCCAAAATTCGATGTTTCTTTTACCAATTGATTTAGCTTTTTCATGTTTTGAACTGAACCCCTCCCCCCATGGCAATCTAATGTTTCAATCTATAGTAAATTCTTATGCTATTTTAATCTACAGTATTTTTGGGCCATTTTGATCTACGCGGTTCTTTTATAGGAGTATTATTGTCTTGCAATTGAAAATTAAAGGCTTGAAGCCTAGAAACATGATGAGGGATCACAGAATCAGAGCAGGTACTTTCTTTCTCAATTGCGCTGTAAACACAAATTTCAAGTCTACAATAAATTAGACAGAAACTTGGATATAAGATTGAATTTTTGTATTGATTTGAATGTGTGGGTACAATATCTATGAATACAATGTGTATGATTGTTGTAAATTTCATAAATATACAGTCCTATCGTTGTAACACTTATAGGTATCGTCTTTAGGGATGAGTTATGAAACCAGATTGCTGAAATCCTAGACCAAACTAATGTTGATGAGACTAAACTACTGAGATTCTGCATCGAAATATTCTAAACTACAGGGTTAAGATTAAAGTGAAACTTACACCAATTCTTTTCCTACAGCCTGCAATTCTGGGTAAACTACAGGGTTAAGATCAAATTCAAGCTGGGCAATAACCAAGAGTACAAGGAAACGAACCGGTTAAAACCAAAAATGCAGATATGGAAAACCAGAATGAAGCTGAACAAAAAAAACAAAAGAACAAACTGGCCATATCTGTATTAACACATAGAACCCTAAAAAAAACAAACCACTAAACAAAACAGATGAGCTTAAGAGCGGTGCCAAGCTTTGATTCGAGAATTCCAGCATACCCACGCAATTAATAAAACTAAACAAAATCCCCAGATGCTCAAAACACAAATTCACAGCCGAAGATCAAAAGTTACAAATTCAGAGTGCCAAATTCGAATATCAAGAGTTCCAAATCCAGAATTTCATTACTCAAATATGAAATCAAAAACCCATAATTGCTGGAAGCCCACAATTCCTTACTTGAAACAGGGAACTGAAACGAAACAGGGAGTAATCGAAACAGTGCCAAATCCAAAGCTCAACGAAAATGAAAACAAGAAAAGAACAAAAACTAAAACCCTAATCTACACTACTCTGCGCGCTAATCTCCCCTTTACTCTATGCTACTGCTTCCCCATTGCTCTATAATTCAACCTCCATTAAAAGCTTGCCAAAAACGCCGACCCCTCTCCCTCTTCGTTTGCCCCCGTTATTTGACGAATTAATGGCTGCCCAATGCATTGTAACGGTCGCCTTGATGATGATGGTGTTTAAGGAACATGAAGGAGGAGAGAGAGGAAGTAACGAACGGGGAGGAAGACAAAAGGGCTGCCCTGCTCTGTTTTGCCCTATTTTCGGGTCCTTCTTGATTGTAAACTAGCGAGGAAGAAGAAGAAAGCTGGGGGGGGGGGTTGGCGCTGGCTGGGTATCACGTGCAGCGCACGTGATCAGTTAACTGGAGATGGGTTGAAAGGGCAGTGAACTGGGCCAAAAGGCAAGTTGGGCTGGCCCGTGGGAAAGAAGAAAGGAAAAGATAGAGAGCCGGGTCGAGAGAGAGAAAAGAGAAGGAAGAGGCTTGGGCCGGCTGCTGGGCTCGTGATCCTGGACATGTTTTTCAGTTCTCTTCCTTCTCTTCATCTTAATCCAATACGTGTTGTGATCAAATCTCCTTTTCATTCAACTTTCTCTCTTTTTTTTCCAAACAATTTATTTATTCTTCAAATTTCTCAAATTTCTAAAAACAAATAAAAATTATTAAAATCCTAAATTAACAATTTATTTTGAGCAAATATTAGATAATAAAAGGATATAAAATATCGTAATTTCAGGTTTAACAAATACCCCAACATCTAAGTTTTGCTTGTCATCGAATAAAATAAAACTAAGAACCCTAAAAAAGGAAAATAAAATCCTAACTCACTTTCATAGAAATCAAGATTATACTTAGTACGTGCAACTAGCCCTTTAAACCCGTAGGTTACCCCTAGTGAACGAGTAAGGTCTTGTGAGGGTTTGCAGAATATATACCCACAAAATCTATAATAGGAAATGAAAAAGAAAAAGAGAGACAGAAATAGAAAAACAGTTTAGATTTACAAACATAAATATACAAGGGAGGAGCCTACGCACATTCCAATCAACCAAACCACCCATATAGCAAAGATATTGGCCTGCATATAAACAGAATGTAGTCATCATGACTCTCCACTCCATAGATAACATCAAAGTACTAACTTTTCATCCCACTATACATCAAAACTTTGAATTTATCCCAGTGCTCGTGTGCAAGTGAATCATCATCCTAGGGTTTAGGTTTACCAAAATCAAACTCAATCTCACTTGACTGACACAAACTTCATTATTGACTAATTAACATAGGAAGTAAGTTTTTTCAGTAATAGTGTTACCTCAAAGGGTAGCACCCAATAGTACATGACTTAAAGAGTAACGCCCAGTAGTGCATGCCTTAAAGAGATATTTGTCATTCCAAATTTTATTTCATTTCCTTTTCTTTTCTTTCTCTTTCATTTCCCTTTTTTTGTTTTTCTTTTATATTTATTTTTTCTTTGAAATGCAAACAAAAATTAAAGTAATCGTGTTAAAGACAAGTGGAAGAGCCAATCATGGAAGACTAATACCTTAAGATAATGATGATGGTATAAACATGGATTGGATTGCACATCGATAATGAATAATTAGGGTTAGAATTAGGGCTTAAAATAACACGCCGAGGACGGAGACCTATCATGCACATCACGTTTATATACAAACTAATAGTCAAAGTACAGGGGATTTAAATTGATTAGAATAGCACGAAGCTTCCCCAAAAACAAAACAAAATTTTTTTTTCGATTTTCCAAAGTTTCAACATTTTAAATTTTTTTAAAAATTTTTCAAAAGTTCCCTATCCCCACACCTAAATCTCACAATGTCCTCATTGAGAGTGAAAAGAAACATAAGAACCCAAAATAAGAATGCATATACAAAAGAAAACATAACTCAAAAAGAAAGAAAAATGACAAGACTCTAAATTCTAAAAGAAAATAAAAATAAAAGGCAGCCACAAATATATACAAAAGAAAACAAAATTAAAAAGAGGAGAGAAAGAGGAACGTTTATACCAGGTCAGGTGCATAACTACACCTAAGCTATAGCCTCTTGAAATGTGCTTAGATAAAGGCTTATGGAGTATCAGCCACTCCATATCAAGCGGAAAAGTATTACTTAAATCAAAACTCATTAGTGCATGAAGTAGCTTATCAAATACAGGAGACCAACTCTTAATAAAGTAATGCAATGAACATGTAGGAGTTGGTACCAAAATGAATACATCCACCATGGCAATAAAGCACAAGTAAGGGCCTTCTTCAATTTATCAAATAGGTGGGCCCAATCAGAAAACAGGAAGACATACGTAAAATTAGCCAGTGAATTTCATTGACCTAGAAATTATATCATGAATGATCGATTTAGGCAAAACATTGGGTCATAAATCCACAAGTCTTGTAATCTGAAGAAGCTCAGGAGTCTAAACTAAATCAAAATTCTCAGTGATAATGGTTTCATACTTGACAAGTTCAAACTTGTGAGATTCGAAGAGGATGTTAGGTTGAATGAGGTCAAAAGAAAAGGACTCATGTTTAGCACAAAAATTATCATCAAAACTTCTATGGATATCAAACTCACAAGAAAAATATTCATATTCTACATAAAGAATATTATCATCTAATTTAAATAGGAGGTCAGGAATGATGGGATCAAAAGAGAATGATTCATATTCAACATGAAAATCCACATCAAGACCTTCAGTAACATTAAACCCATATGAAAAAGATGCATATCCTGCATAAAGAATATCATCATTGAATTTGAAAGCAGTCGGCTCAACGTCCTCCTCACATGACTCATGTGAACAAAAAGCTAACTCATCATGATGCTCATAAGTTGTGACGCTCATATCTAACTCACAATTTCTCGCAGATTCTTCCCCCTCCTCAAACTCAAAAGATTCATAAAAAGGGGTATGGGTCGGTAGAAACAAGGACATCCTCAGTGATATAATTAGGTGAGCTAATGTGGGGTACAAGGTCAGATGATAGAGAATTAGGGAAGTTCTTCTCTTGCTCTACACTAGACAAAGGCATGTCATTATTCAAATCGGGCCGAGCGGGATAAGAGGGTTCAAAATTGTCATAAAGACTAACTGCAGTTGTGAGATCCTAAACTAGAGTCAGGCTCATGCAAGTGAATATCCTCCCTACTATGATTAAAACATTGAGAATATTCAGCAATTCTCTCTATCATAGTCTCTACCAGTTTGTCAGTCAATTCATTTAACTTGTTTTCAACACTTGCACATGTAGTATCAAAATAATCACGATATAGACAATTACAAGCATCATGATAAGAAGACTCATAGTATTCGCACAAAACAGGAGACACATAAGACTGAAATGGGGCATATGAGTGCACAAAGTAGTCCTGATGGGAAGGATTAGCATGAAAAACAGTCTTGCCATAAGTTGAGTATCTAAAATTCTTTTTAACTTGTTCAAACGCATAGATATCCCAAGTCAATTTTTCTAAGAATTCTCATACCTCATCTTGAGTTTTAGATAATAATCCTATTAAACTTTCAGGGCAAATAAACTCAACATAATTCCTAGATGTAGAATTCAGGCCCACAGCGATGACCTCATAAATTTTCCATTTTTCAAAATTTTGAGTCAATTGAGCATAATAATCGTTAAATCTCGATAAATAACTCCAGAAAGGTTCATGCTCGAATTGTGGGAAATTGAAAACTGGTATTCTTGAATCTTTTTTTTCAATTTTTAGAATTTTTCAATTTTTTTTTGGGTTTTCAATTTTTTCCTTTTTTTAAGGCTTTTTTTATCTTTTAGAAAATGGGAAAAACCAATCAAAGACTCTATGATACTAAGTATAAACTAGACCTGATCAAAATGAGGGTCGGGTTGGGTTATGAGGGTCGGTAGATAGGATTTTCTCGACCCTGACCCTACCCGACCTTCATGCGGGTCAGTATACCCCTGACCCTAACCCTGATCTTGACCCTGACTCTAACCCTAACCCTGCAAGTATCCTTAGGTCATTGGGTCAGACCCGACCCTCAAACCTCTCTATATGAAAAATGAGATTTTTCACTAAGTTTTCTTTTCATTATAAAGGTTAACATTAAACATCTTAAAATAAAAAGTCAAACGATAATATAATGCTGCGATGAAGCATATCGTAACTACAAACACTCTAATGCGTAAGTTAGTCGTTAAACCAATAGACGGATTAGTTCACTAAAATGACTACTCACTCTACTGCAAACATCAGAGACAGTATTAGAAGGTCACAAATCAGTAAGATTTGGTGAGGTGAATGGGGGGAAGATGCTAAGGGGAGATGGGAAAGTGTAAGCGAAAATGTTTTGAACAAATGAAACCGAAAGTATTTTATTTTCATTTTAACTTTTAATTTTTTTTAAAACGTGAGGGTTAGCGGGTCAAAACCTTTACCCAAGACCAACCTTCATCATAGTCGGTACTCTCAATTTGAGGGTCGAGGTGGGTTAGAGATAAAAAAGGCTGACCCTAACCCTCATTTTTTAGGGTCGGGTCGGGGCGAGTCCCGGGTCTCCTCAACCCGTTGATTAGGTCTAGTATAAACTAAGAACTAAAATAAAAAGAAAGACACTCAAATAATTAAGTTAACAAAATAAACTAACAAAGAGAAAACTATATGACTAAAAGAAACGAAAGACAAAAAAGACTCAAACATCAAAAAGTAACCTCACACAAAAAATAGAAAAGAAGCACACACACAAAGCATGTACACCATTTTCTTTTTATGATCTTGTTTTTTTGGATTTTTCTTTTTTTTCTTTTCTTTTAAAACACAAAATAAAATCAAAAGGTGAACCAACCCTCAAAACAATATACAGCAGAAAATGACCAAATATAAAACAAAAACACAACCACAAATAAACTAAAAGAAAATAAACTACACCTAAACAATCCAATTCTAAAATAAAATTAAAACAAAAAATAAGACTCCTAAAATCCGAA
This sequence comes from Carnegiea gigantea, assembly GCA_029747015.1. Classification (NCBI taxonomy): domain Eukaryota; kingdom Viridiplantae; phylum Streptophyta; class Magnoliopsida; order Caryophyllales; family Cactaceae; genus Carnegiea; species Carnegiea gigantea. Next base: position 139,315 of record JAKOGI010000513.1, on the reverse strand, counting down.
CTAAATATACAGAAAATTCTATACATTCACAAGGGACATAAATATATTTGTTTCCAAATTTTTTCTGTCCCCAAATTGTGCAGAAAAATCCAAATAAATTATTGAGTCCAAAATTCACAGAAAAATCCAAACAGCCCCAAAAATTCCAGACAAATTCACACAAACTCTAAATATTATGCTGAATCCAAAAAAAATATCAGCACAGCAAAAAGCACGCTAAAAGTGCTCCAGAAAATTCAAATAGAATCTAAAATTAGTAAAAAATCTGCACTGAGTTTGATTTTTTTCCTTTTCTGGATCAGTTCTACCTTGTTTCTTTTGCTGCACATACAGCAAATTGGTTAGTACTATTTTTCTAGCAAGAGATAACCTCTAAAATTAAAATGAAACTAATCTCGACAAAAACAAAAATCAAACTACTAACCTAATTCAAAAATCAAAGCTAAACTATATTACCAAAACGAAATAACGACTAAATTTAAAACTAAAAATCACAACTATAAAACTAAACCGAAAACGACTCGAATGACTTGAATAACTAAATTACGACTCTATACAACCAAATTTTACAACGCCATCCCCTACAATGGCGCCAAAAACTTGTTGTAAGTATACGGTTCTATCGTTGTAACACTTACGGGTATCGTCCTCAGGGATGAGTTATGAAATCATATTGCTGAAATCCTAGACCAAACTAATGTAGATGACTAAACTAATGAGATTCTACGTCGAAGTATTCTAAATTGCAGGGTTAAGTTTAAAATGAAACTTACACCAATTCTTTTCCTACAGCATGCAATTCTTGGTAAACTGCATGGTTAAGATTGAATTCAAATTGGGCAGTAACCAAGAGTACAAGGAAATGAACTGGTTAAAACCAAAAATATAGATATGGAAAATCAGAACGAAGCTGAACAATAAAAAAAACAAAAAAACAAAAGAACAAACTAGCCATATATGTATTAGCACTCAGAACCCTAAAAAAACAAACCACTAAATAAAATAGATGAGCTTAAGAGCAGTGCCAAGCTTTGATTCGAGAATTCCAGCATACTCACACAATTAATAAAACTAAGCAAAATTCCCAAATGCTCAAAACACAAATTCATAGTTGAAGATCAAAAGTTCCAAATTCAGAGTGCCAAATTCGAATATCAAAAGTTCCAAATCTAGAATTTCATTACTCAAATCTAACAATGAAAACCCACAATTATTAGAAGCCAATAATTCTATACTCGAAACAGGGGAACTAAAACGAATCTGAGAGCATTCGAAACAATGCCATATCCAAAGTTCAACGAAAATAAAAAAGCAGAAAAGAACAAAAACTAAAACCCTAATCTACTCTACTCTGTGCGCTAATCTCACCTTTACTCTACACTACTGCTTGAATCCGACCTCCATTAAAAGCTTGCCAAAAACGCTGACCCCTCTCCCTTTGCCCCCATTATTTGATGAATTAATGATTGTCCAACGCATTGTAACGGTCACCTTGATGATGATGTTGTTTACGGAACATGAAGGAGGAGAGAGAGGAAGTAATGAACGGGAGGAAGCCGAAAGAGCTACCCTGCTCTATTTTGCTTTGCTTTTAGGTCCTTCATGGTCGTACACTGGCGAGGAAGAAGAAGAAAGTTGGGGGAGGAGGGGAAGTTTGGCTGGGGATCACGCACAGCGCACGTGATCAGTTAAGTGGAGATGGAGAGAGAGAGCAACGACTGCGCCAGAAGGTGAGTTGGGCAGGCCCATGGGAAAGAAGAAAGGAAAAGAGAGAGAGCTGATAGAAAAGAGAAGGAAGGGGCTTAGGCCAGCTATTAGGCTCATGATCCTGAACCCGTTCTTGAGTTCTCTTTCTTCTCTTTATCTTAGTCCAACGCATGTTGTGATCCAGTCCCCTTTTGATTCAACTTTCTCTCTTTTTTTTCTAAATAATTTATTTATTCTTCAAATTTCTCAAATTCCTATAAAACAAATAAAACAATATTAAAATCTTAAATTAACAATTTATTTCGAGCAAATATTAGAAAATAAAAGGATATAAAATATCATAATTTCAGGTTTAACAATGATCCTCTGATTCTATCTCCTTCTGGATGGATTTTTCCACCTTTGAATTAAAGGGGGATAGGGTCCCATTTATAGGAAAAGTTCCCTTTCTCCCTTGAAAGTCAAAATAGGCCCTGATTTGAATTTTGAGCCTTTCAATCAGGCCTCATTCTAGATTGCTTTGACTTAAGGGTCATTTGCTTTGACTTTGAACTTTGACTTTGACTTGAGAGTCTCTCGGACTTGGGCCGGGCATTAACGTGAAAGTCGCCTTGAACTTTGATCGGATGTTGACTTGAGAGTCGTTTGACGTTTGACTTGGGAGTCGATTTAGGCCCTGACCTTCGACTTTGACCTGGTTTCGACCGCACTCTGACTTTGAAGTTGTTCGGTCTTTAGGTTGTGGTTTGAATTAGTAGTCGTTTTGAGCCTTAATTTGGGCTTTGACTGGAGTTTTAACTGAGTTTTATCTTGGAAGTCATTTGGGTTTCGTTTTGGGCTTGACTTTAGAATCTTTTGGACATGACTTGCGAGTCTTTTGGGCCTAATTAAATTAATTAAAAGGGTTGGCCCAGATAATTAATTTAATTTAATTTTGGTACGGCACGTATAAGTTTTTTAGTGCCTACAAGTTGCCCCCTCGAGACAAGATCACATACGAGACTTGTTGTTTGAATGTGACCAACGTCTCGATAATTGTATATTTGGCTTGTCATATTGAGAGCCTACTAGTGTCTCAAACTATGCCGATCAAGGATATGCAACCTCATGGATCTACCGCAATAGGAGAAGGGGCCAATTTTCGATTTGTAGATGCGAGCCGAAAGGAAACAAAAATACAATGGCCCAAGGTGTCAGGCCCAATTTCGGTCCAACAGCAAGCTAGTTAAGACTTGCCTTCCCTTTTGACTGAGCTTCTATTGGGCTCAGTCTGCTTCTTCTCATTTCACGGCCCATTCTTTTCAGGCCGTTTGTTTGTTTCCGTTTTTGCCGCTTTTTGCTTGGGCTAAGCCCATTTCCTTTTCCCCTTCTTTTTTTTTTTTTTTTTTTTAAGGCAAGGGCTGGACTTGTTCGTATTTCGCTTACTTAGACCGGCCTGCATGGCCTTCTCATTTTAGTTAATGAGCACGCATGACTCATGTGATCCCCGACCTCCCTTTTCCCTCTCTTTTCTCGCTTGGGCTGGGCCCGTTCCTTCCTTTTATTCCCAGGTAGGCTTGGCCCCCTACCCTTCTCTTAATCATTCTGTCCTGGCTTCACTTAAAGGACACGCGGTAAGCACGTGATCTACTGCCCATGTTCCCCTTTCTTCCTCATCTACTGCTCGACACCTAGCTGCCACCTAGAACACGAGACCCTGGTGCCTCTGCTTCGCCGTTGCAGCACTTAGAAACCAAGCCCCCCATTTGCTGTTGCTAGTGGTTAACAGTGGAAGCTCACCTCTTTTTTTTATTGTGCCAGCATTTTCGGCCCTTATGATTACCCAAGGTAGCAACTTCCTCACAACTTCTCTTCGTTTTTGTTTTTTGATCAAAACCGAAACTTATCTTAATGTTGCTACTGCTAGGGCTTCGGTAGTTGGCTCTGATTATTCGAAACCCCCAACTACTCAATCCTAAGGCCTCATGATAGTTTTGGGTAATCGATTTTAAACAAAAAGGTATTACCTTTAAGCTCGCTTTTTTATGATAACTAAAGCTGTGACCTTTATCCATGGAGTTTGCTTCATTTCTCTGGTTTGTTTCACAGCTTATGACCACCCATTTGATTTCTTTTATGCAGTGCCACGATCATTTTGTTCATCATGGACTCAACTCGTGACCTCTCTGTGCTTGCTTTGGGAGGTAAAAGTTTCCTCCTTTTTTTGTTTTATTCATATCTGTTGTTTTGGGGTGTCATTCAGCGTGCAAGTTTCATAGTTTCCTTCTTTCTGTGCTCTCTGTGATTGCTTTGGGAGTCTCTTTACTTTCGTTTTTTTTTTTTGCTCTGTGTTGGTTCTTGATGACAGTTCTGAATAATTTTTTTTGGTTGATGGGTTGGTTTTAGTTTTTTTTTTTATTTTGGAACTTTGGGTTGTGTATGTATTCAAGCTTGATCGATGCAGATTTTGGTTTTTAATGTATTCGGCTAGAGTTATGTGGGCTGAGGAGAGAGAAAAGGAAAAAACAAAGAAAAGGTCCTACTTTTTTTTTTTTGGTTGGAATTGGGTAGATTGAGGAGAGATATAGTACATTTATAATTTGGCATATGAATTTTGTTGCCATGGTTGCTCAAATGGGTTGGGTTTATGACTTGGTTTTGTGAAATAGTAAAAGGAGTAGGAGAATTAGGAAAGGGGTAATTTTGAAGAGATTTTTGGAGAATTTGGGTTTGATTTGATTTGGGGTTTTTATAATGGATATGAGATTGGCTTGGTGTGATTCTCTTTTTTTTTTTTTTAATGCCAAGATCCTTCCTTTTTTTTTTTTGCATTTGTATTGTTGCTTGTGCAGATTGAGAAATCATTTGAAAAACCACTTACAAAATGGTTTACCGCTAAGCCTTTGAGGCTTAGAACGGAAACCCACACACCTAAAAGTGGTATAAGGATTGGAAGAACCACTTGAGAAAAATGGTTTGCCACTAGGCTTTTTGGTGTCTAGAACGAAAACTCACACGCCTGAAAGTGGTATGAAGACTTGAAGAACCACTTGCGAAATGGTTTGCCGCTAGGTCTTTGGTGCCTAGAATGGAAACCTATGCGCCTGAAAGTGGTATGAAGATTTGAAGAACCACTTGCGAAATTGTTTGCCGCTAGGCATTTAGTGCCTAGAACGGAAGCCTACACGCCTAAAAGTGGCATGAAGACTTGAAGAACCACTTGCAAAATGGTTCACCGCTTGTCCTTTGGTGCCTAGAACGGAAACCCACATGCATGAAAGTGGTGCGAGCAACGAGAAGCACCTGGGTGGCTGAAAACCAATATTTTGATTGATTTTCCTTCACGCTTCTCCCTTTTTGTTTTGCCTTTTGTTTGCTGATTTCCTTCCTGAAAAAGAAACTAACTTTGTGTTTTCTTCTATTTTCAGATGATTTATAATGTTACATCTTAAGGAATTTTAGCATGATGCCAAACCTTTTCTTTCTATCGTAGATAAGGAGAATGACAAACCCCAGTCAGGGAGCTGCTTCTAGTTCTGCCATTCTTTGAGGAGGTCGAAGGCAAATCAGGCGATTGCTATAGAGCCATCGTCTTTTCCTGCTAAGTTTTCCATTCGAGTGGACAAAGGTGCAGAGGATGATTCAGTCGGGTACTTCCTACGGAGCGTGTATCACGACAAGTCTAGTCTGCTCACTGTGTTTCCTATGCTTAGGTGCCATATTCCAGATGGGGCCCGACATGCTTCTTTATGGAGATTTTGGCTATATTCCCTTCTACTGGGAATGGACAGAGCACGTACTCTCTTATTTGAGGCACTTGTGCCTTATACTAGGCGGTGTATGCCTCGCTTTGCTCCTATAGCGGCGACATGCATGTGTTGCACGCCTTTTGTGAGAGTTGGTGTCCTACCACCAACACTCTTCATACCATATCTGGAGAGATGTCCATCTCCCTATGAGACTTGCACAAACTTGGCGGGCTCTCAATTAGCGGTAAGATTTGTGATGAGACTGTTCCTAACATCCAAGCTTTTCAGTATCGGGATAGGTAGAATTTGAAGACCATGCCATCTTCTCGGACATTCCTATTTGCTGCTTTTAGAAGCTTAGAAAAGATGCCTAAAGCTTAGATTGATTTTTGGTGTCAGAAGAAGCTTATCCATAACCCACCAATATGGTGTCATCATCGTAGCTCAACTCCTACGAGGATGCAAAATCCTAATGGTCAGATTTAGCCTCAAGATCTTTGTTGGAGTCGTGAAGAGTTGGACATCTTCAGAAGCCTAGGGGTTCTGAAGGGGAAGAGGGAGAGAACATATCTTGCCGCATTCTTGTCATGTTGGCTGTACACTTTTGTACTTCCTGAGACCGGGAGAAGTTCATTCGCCTGAGCACTTTTGAGGTTGCCAGTTTGATGGCATCTGGTACCACTTTCAATCTGGCAATCCCTGTGCTAGCAAGCACCTACTGTGGTCTTAATGGAATTACTAAGGCTGTGAAGCCTTTTCATTCACGGTCATTATTTCCCTACCACTATCTTCACGGATGGCTTGCCCACTATTTCAACACCCACTATGTATTGCAGCCTTCCCCTCCAGGACCTTTGATGGTGGGCTATCCGAGTCACAAATGATGCCAGCAACATTGGGGAGGCTCGCGAGCTTATACATAAGGGAAGAGTCTCTGACCTGGGATGTCTAATGTTAGGAAGAAATCAATTAGAGATCCTTACCGACAATGGAGATTTAGATGGGGATAAGTCGAGCTACCTGATCTCTCTTCGATATGGTTTCCTTCCTATTTGCCAGGGTTCTACCTTCTATGTTGAACCCTACAGCCCGCACTGGTTTAGCAAGCAGTTTGGGTTCTACCAGGGGATTCCCGGAGTGTTTCTCAAGGATCTTCGTACCCGGGTAGTATCATATGATGATGCCCTTCTATATTGGAAGCGGCTCCTATTCTTGGGGACTATGTCTCAGGGCGTTCTTCCTTGTTGCTCCTTGACATTAAGTCAATGTATCTCCTCAGCTTATAAAATTTAGTGGTCTAAGGTGACCATTAATGACTTTCGATCTAATGCTTAAGTTCTGCAGGAGAATACGGAAGCAAATTCATCCAAGCAAGAGAAGGATGCAGAGGCTGGCTCATCGAAGAAGGCCAAGGGGAAGAAAGGAAAGGACCCTATGGTAGATTTAGATCCTGAGGGACCGGAGTCTAGTGATGACGCTCATGGGTCGGCGGGAGTTCACCTCGCTGGTCTGGCGCAGGGTAATGATAGCGAGCCAGATTCTGAGGTGAACTTCAGACATGGGGGGCACCAAAAGTGTGAGATTGTGACCCCTAGAGATGCTAGAGTCAACCTTGGGGATGACTTTTTTGATAACATCCAGAGCTGTTCAGGTGAGCCAGCTAATCTTGAGGATGTATGCTCCCCTCCTTTGCCTTTTATTGTCATTTTCTTTTCCCTTGTTCCTTTGGTTTTGATTAGTACAAAATGATTCTATAGTTATTTTGTTTAACCTATTTTCTTTTTCAGATTAGGGAGTTCGACCTAGCGCAAGAGGCTACACCCATTGTGAAGGAGCAGTTACTTGAGGATGTTAGCCATGCAACTAGATCATTTGCACCCAAGGTAACCCCAGGCATATGCAAGGACATTACAATTATGAGGAGGCAGACATCATCTCACAAGGTTGGGAGTTCAGCTTCTAGAGGAACAGAGGCCCTACACGCATTAGCTACGTAGAGCCAGCATTCAGTTGATGGACGCAACTTTCTTGAGGTAGTCACGAGGGAGTTGCTCTCTACTACTGCTGACGTTGGCACTCCTGGGGCTTCGCAAAGAAGAGCCTCTTGTGTTACTGCTCCCTTCACTACTTCTTTCTACCCCAGACCTGGCTCCCAAAGTATCTTCATTGCCGCCAAACGAGCGATGGGGTCCGAGTATTTGATTAGCTTGAAGAATGCGAAATTTGATGAAGTAGATGGAAGACTTTAAGGAGCCCTAATGATTTACAAGGAGATTGAGCGACTTTATGGAGACTAGACCCCCTTGTGGAAGAAGGTGGACAATTATGGGAGTGCTGTATTGGCTTTCTTATCATTAAAGAAAGCAGCTTCCTCGTGCCGCCACCTTGATAATATGGCAAAGGAGAAGGCCTTGTGCACTGAGCAGGTTGATCTTGCACGCTCACGCCTTGCTATGGTCCGTGCAGATCTTGATGCCTCGACGGAGAAACTTAAGGGAGTGGAGCAGAAGATCGTTGATTTAGAGGAAGCGCTTTGCCTTGCCTGAGAACAGGAGCGCTAGCATAAGGGCGACGTCCAGGTCCAATCTTCCCTACTGAAGGCTATTGAAGAAGGAAGCTGATGTGAGATCCAAAGCTCTTGATGACCTTAAGATGGTGCCCACTCTCTCACCTGATGATGCAAAGGAGTTGGAGAGGCATCAGCAAGTCATGCTAGCACTGGAATCCTTACTCAACCATGACACTTAGATGGACACCAACTGATGTATCACTCAGCTTGTTTTGCTTATTCTCCTTTTCTTTGTAATGAACGTTTGTAATGGACTTTGTGTCCTCCTTTGTATAAAATTTGGTTGCCCCCTGCTATCCCATTTTATTATGTTTGACTGCAGTTGATGATTTGTTTACCAAGCTGCCTACGTACTTATGGAAACCAATAAGATCAAGTCATCGCATACTTCAACAAAGTATATTTTTTGATATACTTGTCTTTCCATGCACAGTTTATACTCTTGCAGGCCAAGAGTAATACAACATTTTTTTATTTGGGTTTGTTTTTTTTGCTGTTTACAGTTTATACTCCTGCAGGCCAAGAGTATTACAAAGATTTTTTATTTGAGATTGTTTTTTACTATTCACAATTTATACTCTTGCGGGTCAGGAGTATTACAAAGATTTTTTTTATTTGAAAGAACGAGCAGTTTAGGCTCTTACTTAGGAGCTTTACAACATCCTATTTTAAGGATAATAGCGCTTTAAGAACTTTTCGTTTATGGGTCCTAACCGAACCCTTTGTCCATTTACTATCTTGTAGGCACCGTTTAAGTATACCTCACGAACGACATAAGGTCCTTCCCATTTTGGAGCGAATTCGCTTCTTGTCTTATGGGTCATGATGATTGGCCTCTTCAGTGCAAGCACCTAATCCCTAACTTGGAATGAACGTGGTCGAACCTTTTTGTTGAACGCTCTTGATAGATGGGCTTGGTAGCATTCTAGCTTCTGTTGGGCTTGAAGTCTTCTCTCATCAAGGGCATCCAGCTCAGCTAAGTAAAGACTATGATTTTCGTCTTCTGCCAAACCTTCCATTATGGCGATTCAGAGTGATAGGATTTGAAGCTCCAATGGTAGAACGACTTCGACTGCATACACCAGAGCAAAGGGCGTCGACTGTGTTAGCGTCTTGTATGTGGTTAGGTATGCCCAAAGAGCCTCCCCTAGTTTTTCATGCCAAACCCTTTTAGACTTTGGGATAACTTTTTTGAGTAAGTTGCAAAGTGTTTTATTAAAGACTTCTGCCAGGCCGTTTACAGAGGCATTATACATGGAATACTTGTACTGGGCAAACTTAAACTTCTCACACATGCTAGTGACCAGGCTGTTGACGAAGGGCTTTCCATTATTGGTGATAATGTACCTCGGTACACCAGATCGATAGATAATGTGTGTCCTTATGAAGTAGACCACATTTTTTATTTGACCTCCTTTAGTGAAATTGCTTCCGCCCATTTAGAGAAGTAATCAGTGGCAACCAAGATGTAGGAGTGACCAGTAGAGGATTTACGCGTGATTAGTCCAACAACATCAAGCCCTCATGCCTCAAAAGGTCAGGATGCAACCATTGGGTGGAGAGGTTCTAGAGGTTGATATATGAAGTTCGCTTGGAACTTGCAAGCCTCACACAGCTTTGCATAATTTATGTAATCCTGCACCATAGTGGGCCTGTAGTAACCCATCCTCTTAATGCGATCGTGTAGCCTAGGCCCTGACTAGTGCGCTCCACACACACCTGAATGAGCTTCCATCATCACTTGCTTCGCTTCTTCCATATCCAAGCATTGTAATCAAAGGCCAAGAAAAGAGCGTCGATAGAGCATTCTGTTGTAGTAAAGAAAGCTCAGAGCTCTCCGCTATATTTTCGTCTTATGCCTTGGGTCACTAAGAAGTTTTCATGCTCTAAGTACTCAATTATAGGTTGACACCAGCCTCCTGCATCTATTTCAAGAGCACAGATCATGTTGACATCTTCATCTGAGTCTTCATCATCGGACAGAACAACCCAACAGCTACATATTAGAATGGTCGCTCCTTCTTCTGCCGCCAGTGCCAAAGTGGCTGCGAGGCTTGCAAGTGCGCCAGCCATCTTGTTGGCACTCCTTGGCACGTGCTCTAACTTGACTATGTCCAACTTATTTAGCAATCGTAATGCTTACCTGTGATATAGGACAAGGTCTTCTTTCTTAACCTCGTACTCATCAAGTAGTTGATTGATAACCAACTGCGAGTCACCATATATGTTGATGTCTCTAATCCCTATCTTAATAGCCATTTGAAGAGCTAAGCTGAGCACTTAGTATTCTACCACATTGTTAGAATATAACTGAGTAAGCACAAATAAACACGGGAGAATATGCTTTTCGAGGAAGATGAAAACCACTCCTGCACTAGTGCCATTTCGCCTAGGTGCTCCATTGAAACACATTTCCTAGAGAGGGAGGATATTGATGTAGAACACTTCTTCCCCTAGCAAATTATCATTTAGCTACCAATCATTAGGAATTGGATGATCTGCTAAGAAATCTGCCAACGCTTGCTCTTAACTGCTCTTTATAGTACATAGACAAGATCGTACTGCTTTAAGATTACATCCTATTTTTCCAGTCGCTTATTTAAGATTGGCCTAGACAAGAGGTACTTGATGGGGTCAGCTTTGGAGACCACTTGTACAGTACTGGCCTATATGTAATGTCTGAGTTTCTGAATGGCAAAGATGAGCGACAAGAACATCTTTTCAATGAGGGAGTACTTCAATTCAGTGCCAACCAATGTACAACTTAAGTAGTACAGGGCGATTTCTTCTCCTTCCTCATTTCCCTATACACATAATGCTCGTAAGGATTTTTCCTGAGCTGCAATGTACAGTCTGAGAGGCTTGCCAGGGATAGGTGCCCCCAACACCGGATATAGGACAAATTCTCCTTTATTTTCTTGAAAGCCGTATGATAGGATTCATCCCACTCAAACGGTGCACCCTTTTTTCATAAGGTGGCTGAAGGGATGTCAACATCTTGCAAGATTTGAGATGAATCTTTAGATATAAGCCAAGCAACCTTGAAGTCTATGAAGCTCCCTGAGATTCTTACGCTCAGGCATTTCTTGGACTGCCTTGATTTTCGATTGGTCGATCTCAATCCCTTTGTGATGAACAATGAAACCCACGAACTTTACAAAGGTGACACCAAACATGCACGTGAGTGGATTCATCTTCAATTGACATCTCTGTAATCGCTCAAATATCAGACGAAGATCTTGTATGTGGTCCGCCCTCTTTTTGGACTTGACCACCAAATTATCGACATAACACTCGACTTTTTTATGGAGCATATCATCAAAAATTGTTTGCATTGCCCTTTGGTAAGTTGCTCCTGCATTCTTAAGTCCGAAGAGTATCATCGTATAGCAAAAAATGCCTCTAAGTGCACAGAAAGTTGTGGCCTGTTAATCTTCCGGCACCATTAGAATCTGATTGTATCCTGCGGTACAATCTATGAATGACAACGCTTCATGCCCTGTGGTTGAGTCAATCATGAGTTCTGCGGTAGGTAGCGGGAAATCATCGTTTGGACAAGCGTCGTCGAGATCCTAGAAGTCCACACAAATACGAAGTTGCCCATTTTTCTTCCTAACAAGCACGATGTTTACGATCCATGTTGCATACTTGACCTCGCGAATGAATTCCACCTCTATAAGTTTGTTGGCCTCTTTTCAATTTCTGGTACCAACTCTGGGCAGTAACGTCGCTAAGGTTGCTTCTTAGGCAAAACACCCCTTTTGATAGATAGGCGGTGGACTGCGACCTTTGGATCTAACTCGGCATTTCTTTATAGCTCCAGGCAAACACGTCCTTGTACTTTGACAGGAGTTCCAAGTACTGCTTTTCCTCTTGGGGTGTAAGCGATGAGCTTACGTAGATAGGACGAGGCTCTTAATTGGTTCCAAGATTCAACTCTTTCAACTGAACAACTGTGGCCTACCCCCCATCTTTGAAAGTCTCAGGAGTTTCTTCTAGCTCTATCTCTAAGTCTGAGTTATCACATTCATGGACTGTGATATGATTAGAAGAAACAACTTCTTCTTTCTTCACCTCTTCGCTAGAGTTAGACTTCTTTTGTTGACCTGTGAAGACCATAGTATGCCTCTTTACTCTTAATGAACCATTCGGCTTAACATCCAAACTGGAGAAACGCTTCATACGAGAAGGGATAGAGCTCTAAACTTCATTTATCACTCCCAAGTGCTTAAACGCAGAACTTTTCTCCTGCTAAAGCCGTGAGCTTGAAGACTTTTCACCAGTTTTTATTCTAGCAAAGACTGAACGCCTTGGCTGAGGAACATCTTTGATTTTGTTGAAATCAAAGATTTTGTGGTCTTTCCCTTTCCCTATACGAGTGAACACTGATGGACATTTTTTCGAAGTGGACGATTATAGCCTATCAGACACAGAGGGCTTTGGGTTAGGTGAAGCACTTTCATCTTCACTCTCATCTACCTCTTCAGCTGAGATGTGTTGAATCACTAACTTCTTGTCCTTTCGTCGCCCTGAGATTTTGATTGGCTGTGGTGGTGTGAAACTCATCCAACTTTAGAGACGCCTACTGCACCTCCCTGCTCTTGAATCTTTCTCTGAGTTTTAGTAAGTACATGAGGCTTGACTTTGACTACCTTTCCTAAGGTAGCTGGATTTTAAAAGTCATAACTAGCCCTCTCCATAAGCCTGTATACATTGGGATCAAATCCTTCCTTAGTCTGCACACTTGGCAAGTCATCACCTTCTTTAAAAGAAATGATAAACCCCAAAATAGGGGACCAACTCACCTTAGCCTACCACATCTTAAGGGTTGGAATTGTTACACCCCTTTTTAGAGAGGTTATGCTAGCTCCATCATCCTTAGTAGCTTTGGTTTCGATGTTGCTGCTTGTGCAGTCGCTAAAGGGCGATTCACTCTCCTTATGGCGAGACTTAGGTATGTACTTAAAATTGCTGGCATTGATCCCGTTGAAGCAACAGCTGGTTTAGTAACTTATTAAATAAAAGAAGTGGTGTTGCCTTGCTTACTTGCTTCTTTCTCAAGTTTTTACTTAGGAGCATCATCTTTTCTCGCTTGTGGGGCATTCTTTGCGCTACCTTTGTCTGTGGAAGAAATGGTTGACGACATGGTTTCCTTAGGTGCAGCACCTTCTTCGAAGAACCTTGCATCTATAAAATGAGACTCAGCTTTAGTAAATGGTTTGACATCCCCATTGATTTTCTTCTCTCTATCTCGTAGCACTTAAGGCACTGGTGTAAAATGGAAACCACAATCCCATGTTCATGAAGCCATGGTTTCCCAAGTAATAACCTGTAAGAAGTCTTAGCATCGATTACATGGAAGATTGAGGCTGTTGAGAAATCTCCCATTATCAGTTCAATGCGAATCATGCCAATTGCATGCTGGCCCTCGAGGTTGAAGCCTTGAATCATCGTCTGGCTTTTAGAAAGTTCTTCTCCTGTGATGCCTAGGTCATTCATTGTAGACTTGGGCATGATATTAACGGCTGACCCTCCATCTACAAGAATGCGCCTGACTTTCTGCTCCTTAATGTAGCCAGTTACAAACAAAGAATGATTGTGAGGCTTGGTCCTCCAACAATAAGTCATTGTTAGTGAAAGTGACCACGGTGTTGCAAGAGGCACACTGAACAGGGCTTTTTGTTGATCCTCCTACATCCTTGACTTTGTCAGCATAAAGTTCTAGGTGTTGTAAGGCTGCAACAATATGTTGGTGCACCTCGTTAGGCAAACAAAAGATTTTCCCCTAGCCCATGCGAGCTGGCAAAGCCTCCAGGACAGACAAGGTCTTGTTACTCTAGGAGACTCCCTTTGTCTGTCACTTCCTTTGTCTTTCTCTTCTTCAAGCTCTGAACATGAAGTCATATTAACTGTGAATTTCTCAAAGAAGCCTATTGGGAAGAACTCCTCGAGTGTGACAGGGACAAGCGGCTCCTGCTTAAGGAGGTCAATAGGTAGAATTTCGTGCATTTGGACGTTCTTGGACTTCTTTTTACCTTTTGAATGACGAAGGCTTTTCTTTCTTTCTTGTCTCTTTCTACGATAGAGAGGTGGCGATTGCACTTGATTTTGCTTCCTTTGGCCTTCGGCAAGTGACAAGAATTCATCTCTCTTCATCATCATCAGCTTTATCAGAGAAATCCACAAAAAGATCGGTCTCTATCAAAGGTCCTTTGGATTCAATTGGAACTTCGACAGGCTCTAAACTTCCGAATTGAATTGTAATTAATTTCTCTCCCAGGGAGAAAATCAATTCAGTGTTTACTCTACCATGAGGTCAAGTATGTTTTTGCTGCGAGGACAATGAAGAACACTCTAGTTGGGTGGAGATAGGATTTATCTTGACAGTATCATCCAAATCTAATATTATTTTCTCACTGCTGGCAAGTTGCATAATGTGTTCTTTGAGCGTAATGCATTTCTTAAGAGGGTGACTAATCACCCTATGATATCGACAGTATTTTGGATCGATAACCCTTCCAGCTTCTTCGGGGCATTTGAATCTTGAAGGTCGATAACCACATTTGGTCATGTTCTTGGAGAACTTAACATTCTTCTTGAATTCAACCTTGTCCTTCTGTGACTGGATAGGATAGAAGGAGTTTCCACGATGGCTAGCTATCACCTTCATATCATGTGCTTTAGTTGCCAATTCTTGGAAGGTCCTAAGCTTGCTCATTTGCAGGATGTACAACAAGTCCCAATGCATGCCTTGGGTACACATTTTAATGGCAGAAGCTTCAGACAGCCGATCTTTGCACTTAAGGCTAAGTGCGTGCCAGCGGTTGATGTAGTCGAGAACTGGCTCATCTTTTCACTGTTTTGTATTTGTCAGCTCAGTCATGCTGATACACTGAGTACTATAAAACCTGTTGAGGAACTCATGTTCCATTTGTTCCTAACTGTCGATGGACTTAGGCTCTAAGTCAGTATACCAGTCAAAGGCAATACCTTTCAATGTCCTGACAAACTGTTTTACCATGAGGTCGCCGTTAGTCCCAGCGTTCTTGCATGTCTTAATGAAGTGTGCGACATGCTGTTTTGGGTTACATTTCCCATCAAACTGTTAGAATTTAGGGGGTTGGTAGCTGTGGGCCATATGGAGGGCATCAACCCTTTTAGTGTAAGGCTTGGTGTACAAGTGAGTTCTGCATGAACTTTTACCCAGCTGCGCCTTAACATCATTTGCTATCAAGTCTTGGATTTGCTCAATAGTCATTGATCCAGAGGACTTGGCATTTTTAGACATGACGTTTTTTTTTGGTTGCTTCTTATTGTCAGAAGCCTCAATGTGGACTGACACTTTTCCAGAGTCCTCACTCTTTGAGTCCTTTGAAGAAGATTGAGTTGATTGTTTTTCTAACTTCCTGGTTAGGTTAACAATCTTTTCTTCTTGAAGCTTGATACGCGCTTCTTTTTCTGCGTTCTCCCTGGTGAGTTTTTCTAGGATGACCTTCATATCACCCATCTCCTCTTCCAGAGTGGTGGTGCCTGTCATCATGGCTGGTATGACAATAGTTTTGGAGGACTCAGCTTCAGTCTATGACATGTGCGCCCCCTTTGGTGAAGGCGAAGAAGAGTTACTGTTGTAGTAGTCTTCCACCTCACAAACTGGAGATTGAAGCTGGAGGTTTTGAATTTCATCCATCCAAGATGATGCCTCTTGTTGCGTCTTTGAGTCTTGGAGTTTGGATGGGGGCAGCGCAGTCTGCCTAGCAGCGGTCGACGCAGTAACTTTCGCCATACTCCTAGTCTCCATTGTATTAGCGCGCCTACTAGAAGTGACGCTCGCTCTACAGGATCTACACAAAACAAATCCTGTGCTCTTCTTCTTCAAAGCTTGCCCGACAATGTTCTTCGTGGCCATATCTTTGTTAAGATGATGTTCTTGTGACTTGAAAGTCTTGATCTTTAGGAGAAAGAGATGTGAGGTAGAGATCGTCCCACCGAGCTTGCCAAATTTGTAAACACAAATTTCAAGTCTAAAATGAATTAGACAGGAACTTGGATACAAGATTGAATTTTTGTATTGATTTGAAGGTGTGGATACAATCTCTATGAATACAATGTGTATGATCCTCTGATTCTATCTCCTCCTGGATGGATTTTCCCACCTTTGAATCAAAGGGAGGTAGGGTCCTATTTATAGGAAAACTTCCCTTTCCCCCTTAAAAGTCAAGATGGGCCTTGACTTAGGTTTTGGGCCTTTCAATTAGACCTCATCTTAAATTACTTTGGTTTAAGAGTCATTTGACTTTGACTTTGACTTTGACTTTGACTTTGACTTGGAAGTATCTCGGACTTAGGCCGGGCATTGACATGAAAATCATCTTGAACTTTGATCGGATGTTGACTTCAGAGTCGTTTGACGTTTGACTTGGGAGTCGATTTAGGCCTTGACCTTTGACTTTGAATTTTACTTTAACCAGGTTTCGACCACGCCCTAACTTAGAAGCCATTTGGCCTTTAGGTCACAGTTTGACTTGGTAGTCGTCTTGAGTCTCGATTTGGGCTTTGACTTGAGTTTTAACAGAGTCTTGGCCTGGAGTTCATTTGGGTTTCATCTTGGGCTTGACTTGAGAGTCTTTTGGACCTAACTTGTGAGCCTTTTAGGCCTGATTAGATTAATTAAAAAGGTTGGTCCAGATAATTAATTTAATTTAATTTTATACGACTCGTATAATTTTTTAGTGCCTACAGCCCTCTGTCCTCTCTATCCCAGATCCCTCCCCTGATGTCATGTCTAATTTCATGTCCCTCTTGGATCTACTGGTTGGCACAGGCAATGGCAATGGAGACTAAAAGCTCTCTCTTCTTCCTCACATGTAGTCGTGAGCTAAAATTTTGACTTACAAGTGGGGGCATATTCTCTCCACATCATCCCGTGAGCCAATTTTTCGACTCCCAAGTTTTTCTCCCTACAATGCAAGACTCATAACTTTAGCTCAGTAAATAAAATAATACCCATAGAACCACTCGATAATAGACAACTTTATTTCCAAAATTAAAAAAATAAAAAACCAATTAAAATTATTAAAAAAACAAAAAAGCAAGAAAAAAGAAATTTTTGGTG
The DNA here is from genome assembly GCA_029747015.1 of Carnegiea gigantea. NCBI lineage: Eukaryota > Viridiplantae > Streptophyta > Magnoliopsida > Caryophyllales > Cactaceae > Carnegiea > Carnegiea gigantea. Next base: position 122,199 of record JAKOGI010000513.1, on the reverse strand, counting down.
CTTTCTTGTTAGTGGGTATTTCCATTACCCAGTTGGATTACTTGGTTTTGGGTGTGTTTCAAGTGTTCCAACCACTGGGAGCTTGATGACATTTTGGCTCACTTCAACCATGGAAAAAAAGACTACAACATCCAGGCCTTCATCATCGGGAGCATCCAAGCGCCTAAGACGGTCGCTCCCACCACCTCTGCCAATGTGCCTCCAATTTGGACCTAAGCGACTGAAGGTAATTGCCCTACTCCCCCTCATGTTATTAACAAGTATGATTTTCAATTTATCAATCATGAGCACATTGCTTGTTATGATTCCGTCGCTTGTAGACAAATAATCGAGCCTAAGTATATTGATTTTGGCTTGTTGGGGAGTCTTGAGTTGTTAGAAAGATTGAATGAATTGCTTGAAGTTGCGGGTTGGGTTAAATATATAAAAATGGATAAACCCATGTATGAGAGGTTGTGTTGAGAATTTATGAGTTCTATCAAGGTCAATTAGAATATCCTGCACCAAAACCAACCCGTTTATCATTCAATTTCGACTTTTCAGTAGGACCTTTGATATGAAGCTAATGGAATTTGACCACCGTTTACAGCTCCTCCATGGTAGTGTTTGGACCCCCGCCTATGAAAATTTCAATGAATAAGAGTTTTGGGTCAAAATCACTTGTGATAAGCACACATAAGTGAAAGACAATTCGGGGAGTTACGTGACCTATAGTGCTAGTGGCTCTAAGGCCACTTCTGTTTGCAGCCCCACCCTCCTATGTCATCACCGCCTCATGGGCAACACTATATTCATAGGACACAGGTGTCAAAACAAAGCCCAATTGAGTGAATTTTTCATCTTGTGGTGTATCCTAAACGATGAAACCTTTGATACGAGAGCTTGTGTCCTCCATCAATTGGTCTCTCACACTTCCGCTCCTAAATCCCATATCACCTATGGCGATATTATTTTTGCTAGTACATATGCTTGAGTTGGAGCCTCTAATTAGGCGGTTAACTCCGTTGTTCCAAGGGGGTGGCTAGATTTAGCCATTTTTTCAACACGAAGATATTCAAAATTGAGGGTGGGAGTGTGTTTGTTAAGCACCATGGTAGACTCCTTTTTTCCCTCCCAAACCCCACAAAGACCACTTGTTTTGACCCCTCCATTGGGTATAAGGAGATGGATGACGATGACCCTCAACCCAAGGAGGGAACCTCATTGGCGGTGAGGGAGTGGTCGGGAGTTCTAAAGCTCAGGCCGCACCACCAGAGGAGGAGAGGTATGACCCCCCTTTGACTAGAAGTTGCATTGAGGCGTATTCTTCGGGCTTCAATAAAGCCCATTTCTACCAGTACATGGATGACCATTTCTATCACCTCAACTTGAGGCTTGATGCAATTGATGAGCGTCAATACAAACACGCACAAGATCAATAAGAGTAGCTTCGCTATCAAATGGAGTTTGATCGCCAGTAACAAACCCTGGAGCACCATATCTACTATGCCTACGAGCACCATGGTTGGCCCTAGCCTCCACCCGATTGGAGGCCTAGCGGCGCTCCCAGCCCTTATTGATGGTCTGCAAGTTCCTCCTCCTTTTTCCTTTGATTTCCTTAGATGATTATACATTGGGGACAATGCATGTCTTAAGCGTAGGGGGGTGAGCTAGCAAGCTCATATTAAGGAAATTGTGGTGTGAGAGTCATTCGTTTTGAAATGGCTTTTTCTTATCATCATTGGGGGAACTTTCTTGGGAATTATGATGATTGAGGAGTGATTAGCTAGGTTGAGAGGTGTTCATGCTTATACATAGCAGTCCACTAGAATAGGTAACCCATTTAATTGCATTTTAGGAATCATTGCATAAGTAGAGCATGTAGTTTAGATCATGTAGAATTCTTCTGCCGCATTGTATATATTTATTTTCTTTCTGATCTTGAGGAGTAATGTTACGGAGGACATCATTGGGCTTGCAAGGTACACTTATTACCCTGCTCTTCATTTCTTTCTTGTGATCTACATTTTGGAAAAAAAAATTGAAAAATTAAAAACTTCTGAAAAGAAAAAACCCTTCTATGATGTAAATACATGGTGTAAATGTTGACTAATTAGCTTGGTTGCACACTTGAGTTGTGGTATTTGCTTTGGTTGTTGAAGCATAGTAGTGTGAGCTCCCTTTGGTGATTGTTTTGCCTTGTTGTATGCTTTTAGACCTTGAGACCCTTTTAGGTTGACTAGGAGAGGCTTAGCTAGTGATTAACTCATATGGTAAATAGATGTCACCATGGTGACTTGGCTGTAAGCTTTGAGCCTTCATGTGACTACTCGTTATTAGTGGTTCTTTCTCTTCTTCTTGTGTGGCTCACCATTGATTGCAATGCTAGAACTTGGTTTTGTCCTCTCCAAAGCCACATTAGGCGATACTCATCATTTCATATGATTGAGGCATTCCTTATTTTTTTAATGCCACCTAGCCTAAAAAGTGACATAAATGATGTTGAAACCCTTTTTTCCTCAGCCACATTAAGCCTTGCCCGTCTTTGTTATTTCCACACTCATTTCACTCTTGGCCTATTTACATTTCCTACCCTCATGCCATAGAGATCAGTGGAGCAACACTTTTCACGATTATGAGGTTTGCTTTTTGAGTTGGAACATCTTTAGGTGTATGTTATGGAAATTTGTGTCGAAAAGGGAAAGAAGGGAAGCCGGAGTATCCTTGACTAAGTGCCTAATATCAAGTTCCTTATTTTATGCTTGCTTGAAAAAAAAAATGAAAGAAAAAAAGAAGAAAACTTTTGAAGTAAAAGTGAGGGGGGAAAAAAAGAAGAGCAAGCCTTTTAGCATGCAAAAAGAAAAAAAGAGAAACCTTGTGCAAATAAGATGCTTGGCACGATGATTTGCATTCCAAACCGAATCGACTCCCCCCTTAAGTGTTCAAAGTGGGTCGTAGGTGTGAAGTAATGTTTTGCTTCCATCCCTTTATTGTGGAAAATGTTCTTGTTCCCTAGCCCTAAGCCTATTTAGTTCCACTTGTCCAAAAGATCTTTCCCTTTCTCACCCCTATCGAAGAACCCAATTTCAGCCCTTCCAAAGCCCTCTTGATCAAAGGGCATGATGTTTTTTGCCCCGAGTGGTGGAGGATGAGGACCCTTTCATGCATATGGTTTTTGTATGATTGGTTAAGCAATGAGAGTATACATGAACATATTTAAATACTTGGAGATGGGAGTTCTATTTGACCATAAAGTGAGGCTCTCTCCAGTCTCCTTTATCGGCCATTGGCAAGTCACCTCCTTTCTTACCTTGAGGATCTCACTTGGTCTTTGTATACGCTATTAGTTGAGGTGCTCCCTCGAGAGTTTCATGTCTATCTCGCTCCTTCACCTCATGTTTGTTACTTCTTGATTGTGTGACTTTGCTTGTTAGTTGGCCTTTATTGCCATGCCTGAGAAGGGTGCTTGAGGGATCAATTTCCCCATCCATGCAATGTTAAGCTTGCTTGAGGACAAGCAAGAGCTAAGAATGGGGAACTTGATAGGCCTTAATTTATCCCTTATCCCCTCTTTGGTTCATTGTCCCTAATTCTCCTTTGATTTAGAGGGATTCGAACGAGTTTTGCCTTCCCTAGTGTCATGGCCTTGTTTAATGCCTGCTGTAGGAGAAGCCTCCAGTTCCAAGAGGTAGCAACGGCCGGCCGTCGCCGTCGTGATAGGCCATTGCCGAGGCATGGCCAGGTCATCACCTTGGCGACCACCATCGCCTTTTCCAGTTTTTTAGCCTATAAATACCCCGTTTTGCCTAATTTCGGTCGGAGGCTTAAGTTCTCTCATAAAAAGCACTTTAAACACTATCTAAGTTTGATTTAGGTTAACGCAAGATTAGAGTTCTTAAATTATTATTGATTGAAGAATTTAAGGACTTTCATTTCCAATTTTATTAATCAAAGTTCTTCTTTCTCTCTCTTTTCCTCTTTACTTGGTTTTGCTTAGTTTATTTGACTGTGCTTGGTTGTGATTGTTGGATTGTTACAATGATGATTAGCGAGTAGTTTTCCTCAACTTGGGTTGGGGATAAGGAGCTAGGATGGCATAATAAGCTTGGTATGATCTTGTCTTGCTTTAATTTTTAAAGTTATTTAGGGGTCTCATTCTCTATCCTCCAAGTATTCGATTAAATGTTTGAAAGAACATTTCATCCAATACTTGGGGCAAATAACCACACTGAGAGGTGGGTATTCATCCTATGCGGATAGAAGAAGACAAAACAAGCATTAGTTATAAAAATAACCTGAAGCCTTGTTAGGTACAACTTGGTTTTCTTCAACCTCAACCTTCCAGCCTCCATGAAAATAGGTGGGCTTGCAGATTAAGGTTACCTTTACTCTCTGAAAGGAGGGTTTGGGCGACCCTAAATGAACCAATCACCCGTGAATTGAGCTAAGTTTGGGTACTCATCTCTAGCATAAGTAGCCACTAGCGACTAATCCATCGACCCAAGTCCCTCTCCTATTGAATTTTACACCTCTATTTTGCCTACTTTCTATTTTCCTTCTCTCTCAAACATACCCTTCGCTCCTCTAGATTCAATCTAATCACTACAGTTTGGGTACCCTAAGTCCTGTTCTCAGTGGATAACACCCCAAGTACTCGACGATAAACCGTATATTTGCAGTATAAATTTAAAGCTTATTTCTAAATGAACATGGATTTTATTAGCGGAACCTCTTTAGGGATGTCCATGACTATTGTAAATGGTGTTTACATTGTCAACAATTGGATAAAATAGGTAGAAAAGACATAATGTCACTAACCCCCATCATTGTTGTTGACATATTTAATGTATGGGGCATCAATTTTATGGGACCGTTCCCAAATTCATTTGGGAATGAGTACATTCTATGTGTGGATTATGTTTATAAATGGGTGGAAGCAATCCCCACAAGAATAAATGAGTCTAGAGTGGTCACAAGGTTTCTAAGGGAGAATATTTTTGCTCAGTACAGGATGCCACGAGCAATCATTAGTGATTAAGGGACTCATTTTGACAATAAGTCCTTTGATGCACTACTAAAAAGGTACTCCATCTCATCGCTTTGTGACTCCTTACCATCCTCAATCGAACGGTCAAGTAAAGGTGTTTAATAACAAATCAAACAAATTCTTGAAAAGACCATAAATAAGAATAGGAAGGATTGGGCTGATAAGATGATAGATGTATTGTGGGCCTACCGCACCGCCTTTAAGGCCCTCTTAGGCATGTCGCCTCATAGGGTGGTCTATGGGTGGTCGTGTCATTGACCCATCAAGCTCAAGCATCGAGCTTGGTGGGTCTTAACTTTGATTTCAATGCCGCCGGTGAAGAAAGAAAATTGAGCTTGAAGAGATTAGGTGAGAGGCTTATGATAACACGCGCTTGAGCAAGGAGAGAGCCAAGATCTTTCATGATAAGGACATCACTAGGAAAGAATTCTCTGCCGGGCAAAAGTCCTCTAGTATTACTCTAGACTTCATATATTCCCAGGAAGACTTAGGTTTATGTGGATCAGCCGTTACATTATAGTGAAAGTGTTCACTCATGGGGCAATTGAAATCAAGGATCCCACCAAAGACCATGCATTCAAAGTTAATAGGCATAGGTTGAAACACTTTTAGAGTTGCCAAGTGGCGAGGACGTTGAGTGTATTTTCCTCCATAAACCTCCTTCATTTGAGCAATTACGGTCTCCTAAAATGTTAATGGATTGTTTCCTTTCCTTTTATTTTCTTTTTAGGGCTCTTATTGCCACAATGAGGACATTATGCACTTTAAGTGTGGGGGTGAGGAGGTCTTCCTCCATGATTTTTGAAAAAGAAAACAAAGAGAAAATGTTTTTGAAAACTCAAAAAGAATTTTCATTTTCTTGTAAATGGAGAGTTTTAGGGGGAAAATGTATGTCTTTTGTTCGCGATGATCTTTTTGCCTTGGATTCAAATAGCACACAACTATGGTGCATATGATAGATAGGAGATTCAAATTCTTGACAATACATGCTTAGTTTCACCTAATAGATGAGAGTAGGCATGGTAGACAGATCCGTGAGAATTTAAGCCTAATCGGACTGCTTCATCACTTACGCTCATTTGTTTCCTTTCATGAGAGGTTCACTCAAAGTTGTCATTATCTAGAATTTAGTCTAACTCTCTTTGAAACTACATATTGCATTTGCATGATTCATGAGAGGAAAGAAACATTCTTTGTGCATGTTTGTAACCGCATTAGTCAAAAAGCATCCCCTTGTGCACAATTGTATCCCTTGCAACCCCTTTTTGAGCCTTATGTATGGCTATTCTTATTGTGACCCACTCTATTAGATTGGGCCTTGAACATTGCCCTTACTTTAGCTAAGACTATTGAGTATCACTATGATGAGGGGGTTGGGAAATGATGTGAGGGAGTGCATATATGGTGTGGTATATGAATAAAGAAAGAATAAAGTGTGGAGATTAACTTAAGTCTGTGTAAAATTAAGAATGAGTTATTTGGATGAAAACCTCTTTGTCAAGTGTCATTTGAAAAAAAGAAGAAAAAAATGAAGAAAAGCAAAACAAAGGAAAAAAAAAGAAAAAAATGAAATAAAGGTCTTGGTGTGAAGGGTTCATTTGTTGTTTAGATCACTCAAGTCATCATCTCACATTATTGGGTAGGGTGTGTGATAGTCGGGGATGTGTATTGATGGTGGATGTGATGGCTCTTAGTATGGCTATTTGGCTCCTCACTCCCATCCTTTCCCCAAGCCTTAACCCAGACCCCATTTCAACCCTTAAAAAGTCATCTTGATCATCAAAGTGTATATGCATCCCAGTGGTGGAGAATGAGAATTAGGCCAAACATATGATAGATTGCATCTTTGGCATTGAGTATGAGTGCAACCATACCATCATTTCAAATACTTGAGGGAGAGTTCCACATTACTTAAAGTGAGTTAACCATTGCTCACTTATCATTGAAAAGGGTTAGAATGAATGCATTGCTGACATTTAGGAGGGCCAAGAACCTTAATTGTATGCCCTATGCATGTTCTTTGTGTCTCTGGGTAATAAGGGCAAGTTGTGTACTTAAGAAATGCATGATTAACCCATTAATGTTGTTTTAAGAAAGATTTTTCCTTTTTCTTTCTCTTTTCCTTTTCCTTCTTCAAGGACTTTATGGGTTTGTCATCCTTAAACCCTCACGA